>JBAJNP010009985.1:0-17157 GCA_036877545.1 Yasuhikotakia modesta | reverse complement strand
CTTTAAGATCCACATCTTTAAGATCCACATCTTTAAGATCCACTGCTGCCATCTTGTGGTAAAACAAGGTAAGTGCTTGACACATTCTGGCTGTATATTTGGCATAATAAACATAATGTTTAATGTTGCATCAACAAATGATATTATTTAAACTTCTGATACAGACAAAATCGTTTGTTTTACCTTGCATGATTGTTTAATATATAAATAGCATTTAAACGTTTCCTTAACGTTTGCATTAAGTAACAAAAACATCAACATGTTATTTTAAGCGTCTTTGAACGTTCAAAGCGTCCGGTTTATTAAACGTTATTTTTACGTTATTGCTTGGTTAAAAGTGCATTATTAAAATTTTAACATTTTAATTCTGTAACATCTGAACGTTAGCAAACGTTCCCAAGGTATCAAAATAACACTTGTAGTAGGAAACCACAAGATGGCGACTTTGCATCAGTGAGAAAATGCTATAAACAATCATATTGTTTTTACATTTATTCACAATTGAAGAGTCTATCTAGTCTAACAGACTAGAGACCAAACCTAACTTTTAATATTATCCTTATGCAGTTTTAAATGTCATTTGTGGCAGATAACCACCAAATGTCTCCCACCCCCATTGCAATAGCACCATTGGCTACTGAAACCTAATGAACCTTATTGGTAACCATGTTAAACTGGCCAAACGTTACCTGAGATCATGACTAGTTCCATGTATAATTCATCTCCTCAGTAATCTACTCACCACCACTGAAGGAACCTGAGTCCATTAGCCTGTCTTCACCTGACGAAAGCCTGGAGTCTCTTCCCTTAAACAGGTAAGATAACTAACAATCTTCTGTGTGATTTACGGTAGCTTTCATCTAGTAATACCCATTTTAATCTATTTTCAGCAGTCAGCAACTGTAAACCTTCAGAAAGACGTGCCGGCTGTATAATTTTTAGAACTATTTAATATTCAATGAAGACTCATTATAGATGATGGAATTACTTCCTTGAGGTTATCAAGGAATCCTTGTCAAAACCTTTAATATCTTCTCTGCAATAACCTTCATGCGGATACTCAGCTATCCATTTTACGTTGTAAGAACGTTTTCCTAACATTTCCGTGACATAGTAAACAAACATAAGAAACATTATTTTGAAAGTTCTAAAAACATTCAAAAGCCCAGGTGTTTATTCATTGCATTAAAATTACTATTTGGTTATAAAAAGTTATCCAAACTTTTAAAACACTGTAATGTTTTTAAAACGCTCCACTAACAACTGAAGAATAGCATTTTGATGTGATATATTGATAATAATGTTCTACTAATCGTACGTTTAGTAAATGCTAGCCAACGTTCTGAGAACATTTCCTGTTAGGTGGGTATAATTTCTTACAATAGGGGATTGCTTTGAACTATTGCAAACAAATGGCCTAGAATGATGTGTATTAGCGGACACAAAGTCTGGGACTACGTGGAAAGAGTGACGTTAAAGAGTCCAACAAAACGTCATTTGTATGCGGTTTGTATGGGAACCTGACCTCACCTGACCTCCTGTCTTATGCTATTTACTGACGGCCCCTTTGTTCTTCTGATGTCCAGGTGATGGTTTAAGATCATGACTGAACAAAGACAACGGGCGCTGTCCACATCAGGAGAAGCTCTTTACCAGGTTCTTGGCCTGGACAAGAACTGCACCCATGATGATATCAAGAGATCCTACAGGTAAGAGAAGATTCTCACCCGTTTCTTTTCTACAAAGACAAAGAAGGCCGAAAAGTGCAAAACTGCGACTCATTCTTTTATAATCTCAGCCTTCAGCTGAGGAGCTGCATGAATATAATATGACTTCCACAAAGCTAAAATATTCATTATGCTGAACAGATGGCGTACCTTATTTTACAGCGATCAGGAATGATGAAAGAATCCAGTACATACTAGAGCATGGTCACGGGAGCGCCGAGGAAAAATGCTGTGCTTTCCTAACTTAACTCTGACATCATAATTGTGGCCACACAAGTCTGTAGGTTTTAAAGCTGGCATATATCTATAGATAGCATAATGTAGGCACGCGTTACGGTGTTTTTTAAGGGTTTCTGTCCTTCTGTCTTCGCACTGAAACACAAGCAGATGAAAACAAGCAGAGAACTTCATTAGACAAGTTCTGATGTTCTGAATTATACACTGTAATTGCTCTAATTTAAATGGTTAGCATTTGTTTGTGGTTAATGAATATATAATCGTCACAACACTTGCAGACGCCATTGGCTTAATCAAAAATTAACAAGCAACGTGCTTTGAGCATCACAAATTGTTAATAAGAAATTACATTTTTGGTTGAGTTACACAAAAGAATATAAATTATATAGAGACTGTGGGAGCTGTTTAAATGTTGAAAAGCTATTAGTTTGCTGTCATCAGCTATTAGTAAATGTTGAAATGTTACCACAATCTCACCACACCTGTTTCTTTACATCTTACAGACTTGCGATGCATCAAAAGTGTGTTTTAAAACCAGCTTATGTTTTTGCTGGGACTCGAACCCTTGACAATGGTGTCAAACTATATCATATGAGCTATACAGGAACTCTGTTTCCACACATACACACTACACACCACTAAACTAAATATTTAAAGTTTGCTATCTGAGAACCCACAACATGACGATATTACATTTCACAACATCATAAAATGTCAGATGAACTGCAGAGAGTTTAGAGACGCTGACATTCATTCAGAACAGACCTGAACTGCGTCAGACATTTGCAATGCACGGCTGGTTCTAATGGGAAAAATGTCAAACCTGGTGACGTTCCTCTCTTTGCCACCCCTTGTGTGCTGAGAAGCTATTGGAGGCACTAATGGGGTCTGCGGTTCTGCCGACACACAGACAGGTCAAGCCGTGAGGCAGCTAGCTGCTAAAGATCACAACATGCTAAGATAATCAGATGGACAGGCAGCATTTGAAACGCCATAATGAGTCTGTTTTCAAGCATTTTTGTTTTAAAACTATTATTTTAAAAAAGCGTATTTTCTAAAATAATTGTTGTTTTATGTCACTTCAACAGTCTCTCATGTCTCACAGTCATGGACAACCCAGCTAACAATTTTAGGTTATAAAAACATTTCTCCAATGTTTCCATTAGCAACTTTGTAGAGGAATGTCAATGTAAATAAATAGTTTTACCAACAACTAAATAATAAAGCGTTTAATATATATATAAAATGTTCAATGTTCAAACTTTTAGAGAATGTTAGCAACATTCAGAGAGCATTTATTTATTATTTAAAATAATTGTTGTTTAAAATAATAGTTGTTTATGTCACTTAACACAGTCACTCATGACTCACAGTCAGGGACTAAACGCATCTCATTCCTTTGAGATTCTGTGTAAATAAAATATTTCTGAGCTCATTTAAGTTCCTTTGGTGTTTTTCTGTTTACAAACATCCCTATTTAAGAAAAGAGCTACAGGTGTCTACGGTCTCATACGGTCTTTCTTGCATCTAATCTTTTCTTTCAGGGCATGTAAGGGTTCCAGAAAAATGCCTTTTTTTGCATTTCAGGAAGCTTGCTTTGAAATATCACCCTGACAAGAACCCAGAGAACCCAGATGCCACCGACAAATTTAAAGAGCTGAACAACGCTCACACGGTTCTGTCTGACAGCACCAAACGAAACATTTATGACAAGTACGGCTCCCTGGGCCTGTATGTGTCGCAGCAGTTTGGGGAGGAGAATGTGAACACGTATTTCATGCTCTCCAGCTGGTGGGCTAAGGTGCAGTAACACAGCTAATCACTTCTGTCTCTTGTTACTTTTTGTTGAAGGCTTGAAATTAAAAAGAGACAAAAAATCGTTTCTTCAGGGCAAACAATAAGTAATTAAATCTTAGAAAAACGAGTCAGAATGCAAGAAAAACTATCCATCCATCCATCCATCTATCTAGATACACGCAACCAAATAACAGAGATAGACAGACAGACTCTACATAGACAGACAGACAGTCTATCTAACATTATAATCAAAACATCACACAAATATGTTATCTAAGTGTTCCAATTAATACTAACTACAAACTTTATAATGTGTTTGTGTGATTTGGATTGTCATTTACAGGGTCTGTTTGCCGTCTGTGGACTGCTGACAGGCTGCTATTTCTGTTGCTGTCTGTGCTGCTGTTTTAACTGCTGCTGTGGAAAGTGCAAACCACACACACCTGGAGAAGAGGACCCGGAATTCTACGTGTCTCCGGAAGACCTGGAGGAGCAGATCCGTACTGACAACGAGAAGGGTAAACCACACACACACACACACATGCACACACACACACATGCAAACACACACAGTTTGGATGCAATTCCATAAGGAATTTAGGTGGCCACACTTAGTTTTGACATGCAGCTATAGAATATGAATCAGACATTACAGCAGGCAAGAAATGTCTAAAACACATTTCAAAACCTCTGTGTGACACATAAAACACATTTTGTATGTTGCTCTCAGTAACAGTGTGATCTTTACAACAGCAGATTATGACAACACCACTGAGTTCACTCAACAAAACAATTTAGTGCAACTCGAATATTGAGTCATTTTATAATTAATCTCATTATTAGAAACATTTTAATTAAAAGCGTATGAAGTACTTAAACAGAAAGAAGTTTTAGTGTAGAAGATTGTGGCTTATCGGCTAGAGAGAATTTTGGTTTAAGGAACACAAGTCACCCTGCGTACAAAAATAAACACTTGAATGTTCAGAGCCAGATGTTTGAATATAATGTGCTGTTCCTCTGCCAGTTAGCTGTAGGAGGTTTTTCTCTATCTTCTGCGGTCCCTCACAAAAGTGATAATTACAGTCTGAGTCATTTCTCAAAGTGTGTTTGCATACTAGTTTTTTATAGCATTCTCACAACAAAAATAAACAATGTCTTCCATTTGAAAAAGCAGCGTGCCGATGGTGTCGACAAGAATTTGTTATCCAGGGTTTTTTTTATGTTAAAATACGTGGTGGACAAATTAATGTTTGCTTTGTAGGTAACTTTCATCTAAACTGTTTGAAAATATGTAACATATAAATATCATTTTTCTACTGTGTAACATTTTATTTACACACTTTGCAGAAGCTTTTATCCATTGCAGCGCATGCTATATATAAGATTCTCTCAGTATTTATGTGTTCCCTGGAAATCAAACACATTGCCTTTGCACTGATAACACCAAATGCTAACACCAAAAACAGCCATTACAAAATATAACTAAATAAACCTGAATGTTTTATAGTAGCTTGAAAACACTCAACAAATCTACTCCATGGTCTTGAAACAGTAAAATAAACTCAGTATTAGGTAGGTCAGAGGGCTGCCCTTCAAACCAGACACACAGAGCCAACTCAGCGAGGCCGGACCAACAGCAGATTGTTGGGACGTCCTTGCAGCGTACGAAACACATTTCATTTCAGCAGGAAGTTCGATTAGCAGTGTGAAGCGGAATAACATGAAAATGAAACCTCTGGTATGTTCTATACTGATCCTGCGTGACCTGTTTCACCTGTGATTTTGGTTTCGCAGACGGAGACACTCCGGTTGTGCTTCAACCATCCAATGCCAGCGAGAAGACCCAGCTGATTGGTGATGGACACAGAACGTATACCTAAAAAACAGTTAGATATTAATTTTAAAGTCCTGTTTGGAAATATGAATTTGTTTGGATGTCTTTTACAATTTACTGCGTATGTCAGGAATATAAAGGAAACTTATTGAGCTGTTTAGTCATGCTGTCTGTAAATAACATTATTCTATACATATAATTATATCCTTATGCTGTATGTGGATTTAATGTGCACATTTAATAGCACACAAGCATTAATGTTTCCCTTGTTGTCCTATAAGTGAGAAATGCAGTATATACTAATATAAAGAACATGCTAAAAATATTTAATACTACTGGTTATAAATTGGCATTCAGGTATTTCTGTACTTTTACCAGATGTTGTCAAATAACACCTTTTTATTAAACATTTATGAAGCATTTGTTCTGTGTTTGGTGAATATCGTCTGTTGCTTGTATTGTTATTTGTTACTACACACAGTATCTTCTATTACACGTTACATGCAAAACCCAAAAAAACATGATGCGTTTTAAAAAGCAAGTTTCCTTCGAGCCGGATTCGAACCAGCGACCTAAGGATGCCAGTGTTAAGCCTCTACAGTCCTCCGCTCTACCAACTGAGCTATCGAAGGAACACGTTCACTGGCGCCCAGTCTGGAGCTTTTAAACATAAACGATCATATGTTAGTATTTATTTAACTTTATTTATGTAACTTTATTGTTATTCAGAATCATAACACTTCATGAATGTGGTTTTTTACCAGCTATGCAATGCAATGCAATGCAATACAGACACAATATCAAATACTACACAAACAATGAATGCTAAAAAATAAATGCAAATAATGCACAAACTGTGTCCAGATTATAGAAATGTACTTTTCTGTTCACAGTAAACCCAGGGCAATAACTGAAGTGATGTATGCGGTTATATTTAACAATAATCCAGTGTAAATACGTTTAATGTTACACATGTAGAGCTGCACTAAGGGAAACGAGAAAGCCCAGCATTACACTGCAAATAATCTCTAATATATAATCGTTTATTAACAGAGAGTTTTAAAACAGTATTTTTGATGCAGTATAACGACTGATGATCTAAAAGCCTTATGCAAGTAGTATAATGGCAGTGCGATGCATTGCAATACAGGGGAATTAGCTCAAATGGTAGAGCGCTCGCTTAGCATGCGAGAGGTAGCGGGATCGATGCCCGCATTCTCCAAACTTTTTTGCACTTCCTTACAATTTCATCTTTAACATGCATATTAGCTTTAAACCTAAAAACTACAATCTGCACCATTTTGGGATTTAAACAAACAAAGAACAGTCATTCAACAAGTACATTACAGATTCACCTCGTTGCTTTACTTTAACGTACAACAGTAAGTTTGTAATAGTTTGATTTACAGTAAGTTTGTAATATACTGACTGGTTTATGATTTGAGCTGTGAGGCTCATTTCGTCGTCATTTGTCGTCATTTGACGTCAACAAACCTAAAGAAAAGCATGAAAATAAACCTGCAATTGTATCTTTCAAACGAAGATGGCAGTAGAGAGGCGAAACTTCACAGCAACTCTTTCAAAGCCAATCGCTTAATATCAAACATCGACACGTTTGCGACAAGTAACACGATCGCGTAACAATGAAGCCACATCCGACTTTGTTGTGCATTTATTTTACACATGCCAAGTCGACAAATACTTATTAACATTTTCCCAACACACTTTCAACCAGTGTGAGAACTTATGCATTGTGTTTATGCTTATTTCTCCATTCATTAAAAAGATGCGCAGCAGGTCGACAGCAGGCAATTCGTTTCATATATGGGCAAGTAAACATGGCAACCCCTGACGTGCGCCTTTCTAAAAACAGCGCACAGATAGCGGGCCTTTGCATGAATGCCATACCTCATAATAGACGCAACAGCCGAGCTGCTGGGGCCTGAATTCACCCAGGGACGCTTTCATTTTTCCAATCCGAAGCGATATCACTCCTGTCGGTCTTTTCCTCGTTGGAGCCGCCGCCGACAGGATGGACAGCTTGGAGAAGCAGCTCATTTGCCCCATTTGCCTGGAAATGTTCACGAAGCCTGTCGTGATCCTACCATGTCAACACAATCTGTGCCGGAAATGTGCAAACGACATTTACCAGGTATCGTTTCTGTATGTGTTGTTCGTCATCATCATTGTTTATCATAATAAATATGTATAAAATTATAGATCACGTAGATTCACGTTTTTTCATTGGCATTATTACAAAATATTAAATCTGGCCTGAGCAATACAGTAATTGTTACAATGTTGTGGTTATCAAAGTATTGTTTTAGCTATATGTTACCTAAATTATATGTCACACCCCACAACACTGACACTGTATAATAATATGGTGTGTATGTTTATAAATAAACTGCTGTGTCCTCACCAGAAGGTGTATAAACATCTTTCATTAAGTGTTGCTGTCTGACACCATGCAGGCTTCAAATCCGTATCTTCCCACCAGAGGAGGCTCTGTGACGTCAGGTGGACGTTTCAGGTGTCCGTCCTGCAGGCATGAAGTTGTGCTGGACCGTCATGGAGTCTACGGTCTGCAGAGAAACCTTCTGGTGGAAAATATAATCGACATGTACAAACAGCAGTACATCAGGTTAGAGCTGTAGAAATGAACACTTTGTGAGATTGGATTGAGTTGTCCATGCGTGACTTAAGATGTCTTGGGTACAACCTCATGTTCTGAAGTATTTTGTAATAATTAAACAACACTGTATTGTGTTATTTACCTGTTCTACAGTGTTAAAGGGATTTGTATTACTTCTTTAAATAAACGGATGGATGGATAGATGAATAAATGATTAAAACCCTTATGAAACCAAAGCAGACATCTTGCTTTTAAGAAGAAAATTCCCCAAGGTTAAGTGATTAAGTTCTCCAACGCTTTGTCACTTCTGCAACCCACATACTTACTAAACTTCATGGGCACAGAAAGTTTACTTTTGGTTTAAATAGGGAAAAATCGTGTGTTTGAAAGCTTTATGATTCAACCAATAACTGCGCAGTACCCTAAGTGTGACCCGTAAGACCTGTGACTCAGATGAAGGGTTGGGATGATGGTCAGCTGTCAGAAAGCTTATTTTTAGTTATACCAGTCAGTGCTAAATCTCTTGGACATACTGACACATGTCACAGACTTCCAATCTGGCCTTTTGAACTAGCTATAGCTATTTCATTAAAGCTTCAATCTGTAACATTTGCCTCTCTGCCGCCATCTCTGCTTGAAACATGACATTGCAGGTGGTTTGCAGTATTACTTCCTTAACCAAAGTTTAAACTTTATCTACAGAACAAACTGAGATTTTCAGTTTGAGAAGTGGACAGTAGCTCTCAAATGTTTGTTCTAGTCTCAAAGGTCTCAATTTCTGAAACAAAGTGGATACATCAATTGAACATAATTGAGAACTCAATAAAATCTTTAGTGCTTTGAAAGAGAAACCTTACAGCAATTAAATTTTCCTCTGGCTTGTGTGTCAGACTGTGGTTTCAAACGTATAAATCTATTTGGTTTAACCTCAGAACCGTGTCACTTATTGATCTATTATTGTCCATGTAACAGCAGTAGACCATCTTCTGAGAGGAAGGTTGACCAGCCCATGTGTGAGGTCCATGAAGACGAGAAAATCAACATCTACTGCCTGACCTGCAGTGTTCCCACTTGTTCTATGTGTAAAGTGTTCGGCTCTCACAAGGACTGTGAAGTGGCCCCGCTTAACAGTGTATACCAGACAAAAAAGGTAAGAACTAGTGCACTTCAGAAGCATTCTAAACGGTTTGCATCTACCACAGTTTCCGTCAACATGTGTGTCTGCACTCCTGTTAAAAATAAAGGTTCTTTAAGAGTTCTTTACAGTGATTAAACCATTTCTGGTTCCCTAAAGAACCATAAGAATGTAGATCTAAGCTTCTTGCTTAAGAACGTATATCCTTTTTCCACGACTACAAAAATCCTTCCGTAAAACAGGACGATTCTTAGGATGTTAAAGGTTCTTCATGAAGCCAAAATGGTTCTTCTATGGCATCGTGAAGCACCTTTTGTGTACGTGCATTCGTCTATGTACAGTTGTGTGTTAATATGCTTGCACACGTTCTCATCTCCAGACAGAGCTGACGGATGGAATAGCAATGATGGTGAGCAATAATGACAGGATCCAGGGCACCATCAGTCAATTGGAGGAGACCTGCAGGACCATAGAGGTTAGTTACCCCATGACTCCTTAAACTTGACAGAAGAGCACGATTATTGATGAAAAGACTAAGAGTGGTTCCTCTGACAAAAGATACACACACTTTGGCAACGAAGGGCAAAGCAAGCAGGAAGCTGGAATCTCTCCAGACTTCACAGTCGCTTTCACAGAGGCGCCGTGATTGACAGGCGAGCCGAAATGAGGCGTCTCAGTCCAGCATATGGCTGCTCTGATGGAAAGTCATTGTGGGCAGGTTGCGGGTTAGTTGCAGTTCAAGGAAATAAACAGTTACAACTATTGATTTGGTGAGAAAACCTTGTGGAGTCTAATGTGTTTCTTTGATTATTTTAGTTAGATAGAAATCTTTTAAAGGTGCTTAACTTTAGAGAATGCTGATTGTCACCATCAAAAGGTCAAAACAGACGTAAATGTTTTATGAAAGTGGCAAATTAATATCAGGGTTGGACATTTAGCATAAATTAAGCTATTACTCTTTCTGTTTGGCGAGATCATTTGGGACCATTTGTGGGGTTGGAACTTAATTTCCTATTTGTTTGAACGAAATTTCTTTGCAATACCTTGGGCAACAGGGTTGAATGGAGAAACGTGATGGTCAACACAGCTACTTTTCATGCAGGGTTAATCTTACGGTTGTTCATGTTTTTTATGATATGAAAATCATATTGTAATCTTGCTCTTTATGTATTTTCTTACTTAGCGTTATAAAGATGAACAACTGCTCTTTTTACAGGAAAATGGGAGGCGACAAAAGTCCAAGGTGTGTGAAAAGTTTGATCACTTGTACGCCATCCTGGAAGACAGGAAGAGAGAGATGAACCTGAAAATGGGCGGTGAACAGGAAGAGAAACTGAATTATATCCGTGGCCTCACAAAGAAGTACGGAGATCATCTGGAGTCCACCACCAAAATCATGGAGACTGGGATCCAAACGCTGGAAGAACCTGAGATGGCTGTTTTCCTTAAGGTCCTGGAACATGCATAGGAAGTTAATGGAAATTTGATGTTTGAATTGTGGGAAACCTGTAGAATTTCTATACTAACTTACTTTTTCTCTTCCGCATTCCAAACAGAATGCCAAATCCCTCTTGCAAAAGTAAGCGATGATCATTTCTGCCAGTTTAACGTGTAGGAAGTTAGTTTTTTACATTTTTAACACATTTTAATTTCATTTCTGGTTTCTTAGAATCGCAGAAGCATCAAACATCTCCCACCTGGAGAGAGTAGAGCGCGGCTACGAGAGCATGGATCATTATTCTGTGAGCTTCGAGAGAGAGGCAACAGCCCTACGCAATATTGACTTCGCCAGAGGTAAAATTCACCTGATGAACTCATTACTCTGATTTAACTTTAACTGTTGGCAAATATGGGGATAAATCAGGTTTGCTTATTGCATGAACTTTAAAAAGAGCATAGAATTTAACTGACTGTAGATACTTGCCATTCAAACCATCTCATAAACATCTTTTCAGTGACTTACTAAGCAACCTTTTTTAGTTTAAAAACCAAATTTGTTTTACAATTTTCAGTAAATCTAAATACATTTTTGTCCTCAGGTGTATAGTTAATACAGTAAATAATCAAAATTACCCGACACTCTTAATGAGTTGATCTTCATTTTCTGCAGACGATGAGGAAGAGGAAGACGATGAAGATGAGGTGGCCATTGATGCAGGAGCCCGGGCAGAACAGACAGCCTCAGGAGGGTCAGACATGCAGGGACAGTTGGAGGAATTCTTACCGCCCCTCCTGCCTCCACAAACACTGAGCAAACACGCAGCTGCCAAAAACTCTTAACTTCTAAATCTTATAGTGGACATGCTGCATACATACAAATACTGATCCATGTTCTCCTGCCTGATCAGAAACATACGATGCAGGAACGACAGACTGTATTACACATACCTGAATTTTACACCCTGTCACTGTTTTTATCTGTTAGTGCTTAAGAAAGTCAGATGGCTAAATATAATTGTAGGTGACTTAAGAAATCCTTCCAAGCTCTGTGGTGTTGTTTACTGTGCAGGAAGGGTTCACCTGCTATTTTCATTGTGGTTGGCACGGCGATGGTATTTGTGTTATGAATGATACGACTCCCTTTAAATGCTTTATGGATTTCATATGCATAAATGTCAATGTCAAATAAAAGGTGACGTGTGTTTGTTCCAATTACAAAACGGTGCCCTTCATATAACTAAAGATATACCAGTAGTGTAATTATTTGTATTGGATTGTGTGTAAACCAGGGTATTTCGGTTGAATTTGGTTTGGCTAATTTGGATTAAAAGCACTGATGTTTCACATGTAGACGCTTAATCTGCTTTGACAAACAGCGGTGGCAGACTGGAATAATCTACACATTACCCTGCAAGTTTTACTCACACATCTCGATGGTCAAGCTGAAATAACGATGCCAGGATGTTGCGTAATCTATATATTCTGTCCCAGTGGATGGTTTTCAGTGACAAGATGTGTCGCGATAGCTGAATTCACACAAAACCTATCTCCAATCAATTTCATTAGGCCCACAAAGCTAATCTCAACATGTTATGGCCAGCTAACAATTTTAGGTTGTAAAAAGGTTTCCAAAATGTCCAGTGTTTTGGAGGTTGTATTAATGTTACTGTTTGGTTATAAAAACATTTATTTAAACTTGTTTAAATTCTTTAATTTCATTAACAAGAGTAACATTTTTGATATAAAGCTTTGTAACATTAAAAATGTTTTACTAACATTAATGCAAGAACGTTTTCATTTTACTTACTGTTTAGAGAACGTTCACTAAACGGACCTAAGTGAAGCAGTGTGTATCTTATGCTGCTGAGGTTTACGTGAAGTGAAAGGTTCTGAGTGTCTTGCTAACTCACTGAGACGTACATTTGTCAGACCAGAACATTACTGATCCGCTTAAGATGTGCTTCCCCCAATAACTTCAGGACACGGTTCACTGAACCCAGAACTTGGCTGTAAAAGACATTCAGTTCTATAAAGTTAGAATGAGTCACACCTGAGTAATTTTCTTGGGTGTGAAACCAGAGTCAAACAGAATTAGGTGTTCATACTGCAATTAATAATCAGGTGAGTGATGGTGAGTGAACAGCTTTTTCTCCTCGAACCTTTTGCCAAACGAACGGGAGCCATTTTCTGAGATGAATGCTGTCACTTCCAGAACAGATGCAAACTGTTCTGTTTGCATTTTTAATCATTGTAATAATGTATCTTTTAATCTGTGTCAGTAAGTATATTGATGCTAAGGTCATATATATTGTTATTTGTTAATGAGCTGAGAATTTCTAACATTAAATATTGATAAACTGCTTGTCAAAGTTCCTTTCCTGCAGAACATGGTCACATTCACAGTGTTAATAAATGTGTGGTGGTCCATATTGCTCTTTTTTACACTTGCATCATGCATCATTGTAATTTAATTGTAATGGATACAAGTGAAACATCAAATATAACCTGCAGTGTTTAAACCTTTTGAAAGGAAGAATTGTTGTGTTAATCTGTAGCCAGATGCTTTATGTCAAAAAATCTCTGCATGATCATTCATGGATCCTCAAAACACCTACATTTTAACACTTTTTGCATATTGACGTCCTGCATTGAAACTCTTAAATGTATGAAATGATTTCAGATACAAGCACTACGTCATTTTAACTCCTGTTCATACGTCAAAAATCTAGACAAGCGTCAAACTGGCTTTCAAAGTTTTATTGAAAAATATAAATATAAGACATTCTCTTGCACAACAAAAATTAATGGTTGCTCATCAGTTTATTAACAAACTTAAACAATGTGCTGTATGTTACAATGAACCGCGGGTCTGTCGGATAAAATAACACAGTATTTGAAAATATCGTCTTTTTTAAGAAATTCAATCGTTTTGCATCATCTACAGGTCTGAACGATCACTTATACAATAACACGGATGGAGATTCGTGACAGTTTTGCGCTTTTGAACAATTTGGCCATTTACTCTGTACTCCTACTTTATTGGTCTTTGAAATATCTACAAATAAATAAATCGCAGGTATAAATAGATCATGATGGAAAAGCAGCACTATGGTACAGAATATTGATGTTTGTGCTAAATGTAAAAATATCTTTGGCCGATGGCTACTTCCCGAATATTTCCATCATTTTGCGGTTGCTGTGAGCCTGTTGCGCCAATTGTTCGGCTCTGGCCATCTCTAATACTTCTCGGAGCAGATGAAAGGTCAGGTCTAGAGAAATCGGCGGCTCCTCTGACCTGCGCTCCCTCTCCACCGAGTCAAGCGCACGGATCGCGTAATCACCGATGTTTCCAACTTTCCCCTCCAACAGACGCTGCGTTAACTGGAGCTGCAGCGCCCTTTGGGGATATTGGGACGTTTCGGGGTAGTCGTCGGGTGAAGACCGAGAAATCTGGTTTCTGTTACCGAGCCGGATGAAGAACTCCTCTCCCAAGCGCGCCCAAAGTGGTGGCGATTGTCGCTCTCCATCGGGGTCCGTGGCTTGATGTTTGGAGCTGCTGTCGATGGCTCTACATTCAAAAGGTGATGGAAAGGCAACGAGCAGAGCCACGGTGGTGACGAGAACATGGAGCTTCATGTCAAAAAGTGGCGAGAGGAATCTGCGGGAGAAGTGAGTCAATTATGCGCACAATTCAACTTACTCCTCACCAACTGTTTTGCGCACTGGACGTGGAGCGCAGATCAGCTCCGCACAGATGCGATTTAAAGCGCATTCACCGAGCTTTTGAATTCACATTGGAATGCATTTTAACTGCACAATTGCATATTTATATCTAAGTTATGCACAAGTTAAAGTTGGATAGTTGTATGTTTTATCGTGCGCTAAAAACGAGGATGCATACATTTGTTCCAATAGCAATATTCCAAATATAATAAAAACTACAAGTGCAAACTGCCGCTATTTAAGCTACAACCAACACCAAACTTACTGCAAACGAGATGTTGCGTACCTGTGATTTGCGCGATTTATATTATCCTTGGATGTTTGAACTTTTGCGAAATTCGTCTCTCTTCCAGCGGTTGCCTGTCAACTTTAGGACTTCTTCAAAGAAGGGCTGGAGTTTGCATTTATATAGGCACGGTCAGCGACAAGTGTCACGCATTTGGTCTCTTGCGTCTGCGCAGAGGGGAGGGAGAGTTGACTTGAATGAACGTAAGTGAAGAGTTTTCTTGTTTGAATGAGTCATCGAGGGGTGTGTGTGTGTGTGTGTGTGTGTGTGTGTGTGTGTGTGTGTGTGTTTTATTCTTTAAGACACATACCAAACCCTGAGTATTTTAATCCTGTGTATTGATGTTCTGTCCCCAACCCCCATGAATATTTATGATTTTTGTCTTAAAATATCTGCTTGATAGCTTGACATCTTAAACTATTTAAAATGCCATCCATGAAACGGCTGAAATGATATCACAGGCAAAACTTTATGACTTTAAGCTATTATGAATCTGTGCTCTTTCCTTTAAGCTGCAATATGCAACTGTTTTGGGTTAAATATAAAAGTAATCAATAAGTTCATGACAGACAGTATTTAAGTATTTATCTTCTTACCCCAGTACAGGTCAGTTTGGCTCTATTTAATTTAAAGTATGTGAATTAACCTGCAATGCCTGTTTGAAACAGAGATGGCAGCAGAGAGGCAAAAGTTATAGATTGCAGATTTAATTGCAGGGCTGTTAGCAGCTGCAGTCCCTGAGCTATTGAGATTACTAGTCTTCCAATACAAGTTTTTCATTGACTGATTCTAGGAAATGTAACTGAATACTTGGTAACATTGTCACTTAATTCTATATTCACCTCTTCATTATCAGACACACTTTTAAGGCGGTGTAATTGCATCAATCGATTCCTTGACACGCTGTCAATACCCAGGTTGTTCCCACCTTAAAATCAATGTCGATTATGTCAAACAAACCCGCATTGAATGCGTCGGCCGTTCTGTTATTTCGTCACGCAGGTGTGGTGAACTTCAGGCTACGGTCGAGTGTGAGACTCTTATCCAGACAGTCTCATTAATTACAGATGCACGGCGGCAGGACAACGTCACTCCTGCCTCGCTGCTGTCAAGTGCAACCTCCTCCCCTACCTCCTACCTCAGCCTCCAGCCTGGAGGGAGGCTGGGAATGAAACACTTGAGTCCCGTCACACCTGCTTTCAGAATCCCAATCAGACTAACCGGCAATCAGCTGTCAGACACATTTAACTTCGGCTAAAAATCAGGGGGCATGTTTTCTAAACAGACAGACACTCCTAATACTGATTCCTTATTGTTGCTTCGTTTTTTTAAAAAGTTGGAAATTATTTTTAAAAGTGTAATTTTTAATAAAAATAAAAAAAACACCATTGTGCATGACAGATTAGCTTTTAAAATGACCTCCCTTCATCGCATTAAGCTAAAAAGTTTTGCTAATTAATTTATTGTATGGCATTCAATTATGTAAAATTAAACAATTTGAAATGCTGCATACAGTAAATAAATGTACGTTTTTGAAGGTGGGATGGCCAAAACCAACATTTTGAGGGGGAGGATTCATACAACACATGTTCTAAACTAACTTTTAAGCTTATATAAGACAAAGGAAATAGTTAGATAATCTAAAATATGTAACAGTCCTCAGAACAAAAACAAAAACGCACACCATGGGATATGTGCATTTTGTACCGTATTTGTGCCATTACATTTCCAATATGTGGGATGGGGAAGACTCAGGGGATAAGAGCTGTCGGTTAACAGTGGATTCATCCCAAGAATAATGTTATTATGGATAATGACTGCATCCATCTACGATAAAGCTGACAGATGAGGAAGGCGGCCGACATCTTTGTTCTATTTTGAGCCTCTCAAAGCACCTAGTCCCTAATCCGCTCGAATTTACTCCGGTGATTCATTCCATAAATTAATTATTATTATATGCGCTCCACAAAGCACAGCCTTCCTAATGATCCCAGAAGTTGGACTAAATCTGTGAAATAATTCCTGCCTTTCATTTATTTTGTAGAGCGATTACTTTATCTTCTCTGTGAGGGAGTTTTCATTCTGATTGATGGTACGAAGCGTTTGAACAAACGGCGCGGTCGCGAGCGTCAGCGCTGTTAGCGAAACGATGTGCGGCCATTTTCCTTTTCCCTTCGGGCCGGTGTCAAGTCTCATCACGGCACGCAGCCATTTCCTGACACAAGTCCAATGTACGTCCACCTCACCGCCAAATTCACGATTACGCTCGTGGTCATCGATGTCACTGCCGTTTCAAATCAGCGTCTGGAAGTGGATCATAAAACACAGGAAGTGCTTTAGGCC
>JBAJNP010009984.1:0-17162 GCA_036877545.1 Yasuhikotakia modesta | reverse complement strand
GTGTCAGCGCAGCAGTGTGATGTCATGTGTTTTCACTCTCTTCTCACCCTGCTGGTGTCTGAGGGATGAAAGACTAACAGCAGTTTAGCCTTTATGTCCAGTATTTCACACCCTCTGATTCATATTTCTGTTTTTTTTTCTTCTAGGCAGTATAACATATTTCTTCCCTTTTCTTACACATAATGTATGATGCTCTCTCTCTCTCTCTCTCATTCTGCCTGTACTGTTTTTAAATCTGTAGCCCTCCTCTTTCTGAACTTCCTACAGTGTTGACCTGATGTTTTTCTATTGCTTATATTTGTAATATTTGAATATCCGAAAATATTCTTCACTCCAGTCTGCTCCCTATATATAGTTCCTCCAAGACCCACCCACTGGATTATTTGTCTAACCATTATGTTGGCTTGTGCAGGGATCCTTCTCTGACTCATTACAACATATCCTGGCAGCTTTCTATGGCAAAACACCCGTTTTTTATTTCCTCCGTACATTCTTGCGTTCTGCATGACTGCTCACTATTACTAGTCCAACAGTCGGCAGGTCAGTGTTTAACTTGTGTAAGTGACTCACCAAACGCTGCGCTGTGTCAGCAGTCTCTGCTGTTGAGTGTGAGTGATAAAAACATCCACAGCTGAGATGATGATGCTAGCCACAATTAAAACATCCCATATCTACGTTACTATGATGTTTCTGCTTGCAGAATCAGTTTTGTTTTGCAGCTACAGGGGTTAGTTCACCAGGTGCTGTGAGCTTTTATCTCATACGTTCATTTGGTGGCACTATCTCGTATTGAAGATTGTCACGTCTCATCCATCACCTGTTTAAATGTGTGCATGTTTCCATCTTCATCCTCATTTTATATTGTTTTTTAGATTCAAATTTTAAGCAAGAAGCTGGACCTCGATCACATTCAGTCCAAGTGTGGATCCAAGGATAATCTGAAGCATTCGCCGCGTGAAAGTAATGTATGTACTGCTTCTGTCTAAACAGACAATAAACCCCCACCTCAGGTTTCTGTCAACATGCTGTGACAATATTGAAAACCTGCTTGTATGTATTTGTAGAGAGTGATGTGGGTGTTTAATGTTTGTCTATCAACACCTGTGTGCTCTGTATCAAAATCATTCTCATATCTATTTACTGCTGCTCTGTTTAGACCAGATTTTGGTCCAGACTGATTTATGCTGTGTTAGTTTTTTGGTTAAAGGTTGTTGACATCAAGCACACCACCATGTTATGCTAGAAACATCCACAAAGCAAAATGTGCTGGTAGCTAACAAGAACTCATAACAGCTCGACTGTAAGTCACTTCGGATAAAAAGTGTCACAAGATGGTGTTTTAGAAGCAGCAAAATAATTCTGTGTTTGTGTTGTGAGGACACACACATGCAGCTGATGTAGAGCAGGCTGTATAGTCTGTGTGTTTCTCTGACTGTGCACTTCTGAAATGTGTTGACAGTTTTTGTAGATGTCAGGACTGATTCTGCTGAGTCGTGTCTGTACTTCAATCAGATGTGATTTCTGCCCCTCACAGCAGCAGCTGCAGTCAGTTACTGTAAATCACTGTCAGGGTAAAGTTATAATGACTGTGTGAGTCTCAGGGCCAGAGTACAGTATGAACTTTAATGCAATGTTCTATGTGAAATATAAGATTTGCCCTGTGTCATGTGTTTTAACCTGTCTGTGGTTTGCAGTAAGTTAGATCTGTGTGGTAACTGTAATGTCTGTTTACCCTGATTTCTTGTGTTTTATAGTTGTGCACTTTAATTTAGTGACTGTCATTTTCTTATTTTTTAAAACTTTAAATTGTCTTAAATACCAGAAACCCAGTGGAAGTTCATGGGAAAATGATGCATCTCCCTATATTTTAACTTTTAGATATTTTTACAAACGTTGTCCTTTCCAGTCGTTCCTGCTGCTGCTGCCGCCGAATGCAGGGAATTGAGTGATTGTTGATGTGATATTAAATCTCTTTTTCCTCACAGGTGCAAATTCAGAGTAAGAAGATCGATCTGAGTCACGTGACCTCCAAGTGTGGATCACTGGACAACATCCGCCACAGGCCCGGTGAGCACACTAATGAGGGCTGAACACTTAGGCAGCACATTTAGAGATTTCATTTCAATCATTTACTGCCTGACTTTTTGCGTGACACAACAATGCCCCCTTCTGGCTGTAAACACCACATGTGCAGTAATATTCTGGTTTCTGTTCATTTTGTTATAAATTGCACTTAGAGAAGGAAATGATTCTGTTTTCTGTCTCAGGGGGTGGTAATGTGCGTATTGAGAGTGTGAAGCTCGACTTCAGAGAAAAAGCCCACGCAAAGGTGGGCTCACTCGATAATGCCCACCACATCCCCGGAGGAGGCCACGTTCAGGTATGCGTTTAAAACTTCACGATTAGCTCACAGGGAGGAAACTTTTTATAATGCACAAGAACATCTCATCTGTCCCTGCAGCACTTTATCCATCCCACGCTGTACCTGAAGATGTTTATCAGGTGTTAAAGACAAAGTTCACCCCAAATCATTATCATGTTGTTCCAAACATGTCTGTTACTTTAACAAACACAAAATGTTGTTGACTGTTAGCCTCAGTCTGCACTTTTGCACACTTTCATTGCAGACAAATGAACTAGTGAAAACAACAGGGTGCGTTTGATGACTGTCTCTTAAAATGACCATCACCAACTTCCTTATTCCCTGCTTTCTAAGATTGAAAGCCATAAGCTGATGTTCCGGGACACGGCCAAAGCGCGAGTGGATCACGGGGCGGAGATCATGATCGAATCGCTCCGGCTGTCGGGCGAAACCTCCCCCCATCGGCACAGCCACATGTCCTCGACCGGAAGCATCAACATGCTGGAGTCGCCACAGCTGGCCACGCTGGCAGACGATGTGACCGCCGCCCTGGCCAAACAGGGCTTGTGAACCCCCACCTCCCCAATTCCCAACAGCCTCTGTTCAACTTCCCTTCTGCTCAATCTACAGTAGCTCCTTCAGTGGTTTCACAAGCCCCTCCCCCTGGTATTTAAAAAGACACAACAGATTCACTTTCCGTCCATCTCTATAAACTCCTCATCCGTCAACGGTCTCGCAGAACCCTGTTGTGACTATCTAAAAAACGAAAAAAGGATTTTCTCTGTTTATTTTTGTTGGTCATTTTAATGAATAATGACTTAGCTAGAAAGGTACCAGTGCTTTTATTACCCATGTTACATGTTTGACTTTTTATGATTGTGTTTAGACGATGGCCTCGAATTCTGAACTAGCTCTGGTTAGATTCAGGTGTGTTGCGACGTGTCGGTCGGCAGGAACACAGCAGAAATTTGCTGCGATGATTCCATGCTGCATGTTTTATTTTGCCCTATTCAGTGCATGGACTCTACAACACATCTCAGTGCAAGTCACGCAAGATCAAACATGTTATACGATATAAGAGAATATATTTATAAACACAAGCTGACGACATCTCATGCGCAATTGAATAAGAGAAAAACAATAATCGTTCGATAACTTATCTGTACAATTGCATTATTAAAAGACAACCTAGGTAGTACGACAAGCATGTATTCTAGAACACAAAAGAGGCTATTTTCTATTTCAACAGATTTTAGTAAGTTATTTGCTGAAACATTGGATAAAATGAACACATTGTTTTGTAGACACTAGCGATGATGTTAAGCTTTCACTATTATTTGAATGACTGGACCGACGAAACCTGGAGGGTCTGTGGTTCAACCCTGCCTTTGCTATTGTTAAGAAAACGTTGCTTTCGTGGATCTTTGTTGCTACTCAGTTTAAGCAGATTTGTGCTTCAATTTCCACATGACGGCTATATCATAGTATTATGTTACTATAACGTACAAAAAAAGCAGCAGGTAGGACCATGAATAATGAAATAATGATAAATAATGTTTTGTTCATAGCCGTGTGTTTGGGTGCAAAGCTTTTAAATCTGCTGTCTTGACGCAGGAACTTTAGAGACGAGATGCAGTTGCATCTGTTGGGTTAGAGTCTCTGAGTGTGATGTGTGCGGCTGCGGCCCTCGTTTTATTCTCAAATGTAGGGAGAAGCTGTTTGGTCAGTCATGGGCCCTGTGTTTGTCTGCAAACTTGCTTGAATGCTTAAGTTTCGTTTTTGTTTTGTGAGTGAATCGAGGAACACAAAGCAAAACAAACATTAAAAAAGGAAACTCACTCAGCTCGCGTTTGTTTGAATACGGTACTCCAGTATATTTTTTCTCGTCATTTGTGGTTCTCCCCAGTTTTCTCTAGAACAGCTGTCATTCGTACGCTTCTGTCCCCCCTCCTCCTCCCACAGCTGCTGTAAATGTATTTAAAAGGTCACATAGATGTATGCAGTTTTTCTCCTGTCGGTATGATACGGATTATAAATGCCCTTAACAGTTATGACAATAAAAATACAGAAAATGAACAAAACCGTCTGTTCTCGTTTTTCTGGTTCCTTTGTGTTTAAAGATTATTCCACTGTTGTTTTATAAATTAATTTCTTATTTACAGATTGTGAAGTATTGTGTTTTTATGTTTTTTTTTGTGTTTTTTCTGCGGTGAGTGTGAGATATTAAATCACTACAAGGCAGGAACTTTGTGAAAAGTTTATTATGAGAATTGACAGAGGCGAAAAATAAATTAAGACTCTGGGGAAAGGGGTAATGCAGCCAGTCCAGTTATGGCAGTATATTTAGCACCTTTGACTTTGCGGTTCTGACAGCGAGGCGTCGAGGGGGTGATTGTTGCTTTTCCTTAATTTGTTTGTGTGGCTATGGTGACCCCTCCCACACCCCCCCGCCCCTCACAGCCGGTCCGCTACGGAGAGGCTTGTCCCGGCGCGAACGACACCAAGAACATTAGCTGGAAAAATATGAATGGCCCAAAAAAATGGACAAAAGAAACAGGAGTCAAGTGGAAAATAACAGGAATAACGCACACCAAAATAATTCTTTACAACTGACATCCCATATTCCTTTTATCCGTTTCTGAGCTGGTTTGGAAACAGTGAGGATGTCCTGACATCATGGAATCTGGAGAAATGCTTTCGTTTCCTCTCAACTCCTCTCGACTCTTTACACAGACATAATATGTTTGACGAAAGCTGTTGGGAAAGAAAAGGTGGAAAAGGACATTTCTATCTGAACTGAGCTTGTGTTGAACAGCAACACGAATCATGTCTCTGCACACAAGTCACATGATCACAGGTTTAAAGGTAAAACATAATGAACTGACCCTCATAGTTCACGCAGCCGTTCTCATCCTCCTGACCTGCCATGAGAGCTTCAATCTCAGCTTCATTCATTTTCTCACCTGTTGGAGAAGAAAGAGGGAAAGTTGGTGAAGATATTGGCCACAAACATCTCACAGGTCAGTTTTATTTCAAAAGTTTATATAAAAGAGTTTTGCTTTGTTTTACTGTAGCTTTATTCACATTTTGAATGAACTTTATAATATTTTTATTTTTTATGTTAATTTTCTGGACACAGACAGGATAATGTAAATAAACACAGACAACTTTTTCTTTACAGTCATACTATCATCTCTGCACAATTTGGCCACTTACCCAGTGTTGACAAAACAATACGCAGCTCAGCACCCATAACTGTTCCATTGCCCTCCTTGTCAAAGACACGCAGACCCTCAACGTAGTCCTCATATGTTGCCTTGTTTGGGCTGTTGACCACAAACTGCAACATGGGCAGGAAACCCTCGAAGTCGACTCTCTTGTTAGCCATATCTGTGAAGAGGGAAAGCGGTCAAAGGTGATAGGCCAGCACCTGTCGCGACACCAGATCTCCACCAATCACAGTTCAAGAAACAGGGATGTGAAATATTGTCAGAACTCCAGTAATTCGGAAGCTAATGTGTGTGTGGCTCTGCTAACAGGTGCTTGTGTGCTAATGAAAGCGTTTCTCTGCTCCTACCGTCAGCAGTGGGGTTGCCCAGGATCTTTGTGACCTCTTTGTTGGTTGGGTTCTGTCCCAGCGCACGCATGATATCTGCAATCTGGTTGAAGGCCACCTTGTTGTCACCGACTCTGTCGAAAAGTCCGAAGGCCTCTCTGTAATCTAAAATGGTGACAAATCGGTCAGTTAAGGGTTTTCATCATGACAGGTCAATAGATGCTGCTATGCATCTATTGCAGTTTAACTCTGAGGGCCGCAGTGTTCACAAAGACATAAAAGTTGCATTTTGAGGATATTATATAAAAGGATATTTTATCACTTATTTAATGCTGCTAATTTAAACAGCTGAACTTAATGGCTTTGTGTCTCTTGGGCCCTGGATGAAGGAGTTAGTTCTGATCAAAGACTAATGGCTTTATCTGACTTCCTCACAATGCCAGCTGCCACCAGCGACGTGTCTAAGGAAGACATTTAGTGAGTGCATTTGGAACTGATACTGTCTCCCAAGAATATATCTCCCTCCTTATAAGTCAGCACCATGTGAACTCAGAATGCTGACCGCGGTGTAACTAACACCAGCAGCCGTTCTCTGAGCCATGGCCACATTCTTACGTGTAAGACGCAGTTCTGGACAATTGAGTGAATGAACTGGAGTGATGCAATGCCTTAGTGCCACAATGACAGTACATCTCAGAATATTTTTTGGCTTCTTTCAAAGATTTTAAAAATTAATTATAGCTCAGTTTTACTTCTGTCGGACTTTCATGTTTTTTTGTTATTCACAGGCCCACAGCCTGTAAACTAGCAAATATTGTGTTTTAATATTTAACTCTTGATATGTGTGTGTACAGTAATTATATTCTCACCTTCCATCTGGTCCTGACTGAAGTCAACCTGCAGGAAACCAAACAACATTTTACTCTGTAACATCTGAGAATAACATTATTACATTTGACAAATAAACCTAAAATGATTCATTTTTATAAATGAACATATTTTGTGTTTGTTTTACATCTCAGTTCCGTTAATTGAATCAGTCAGTTTAATGGTAAGTGGATGTTTCATGTGATGCTACACAGATTATTATATTTCATTATTTCTGATGTGTTTTTTATAGCGTTTATCATCGTCTGTAATGTCAAAGCCAGAGATAAATTGGAAATAGCTGAAGGAACTAATGAACATTGTAAAGTAATGAATCGGTGATGTAAACTCATTTTCCACTCTGTAATTTAGGGAGCGCTCCTTCCTGGCTTTCAGAAAATCCATCACACCATTAACAATCATTTGTGACAGGTGAGTCATTTGCAAACAACTGCTTTAATAAAAAATGAACGGTGAGAGCCTTCAGATCTCAGCATGCTTAATTTAGTCTCTCAGCTGCTTGAGGAACAGTATGGAGAGAAGACCAGCTCCATGTTTGGTCATGTGAACCATCTCCACTTCTGCTAACCCATTAAATCGCAGGCCTGCTGCCATCACCATCGTAAGCCAGTCAGGTAAGCGCAGGGGATGAAATAAACACTGAATTTCCCAGGAACTGTCCCAGGTGCTGAACCGTCCAATAACAGATCATTGTAGCTGTTATTATAATAACTCAAGTATTTCACAAACATTATATATCAACATCTCATCAGACAGATGAACTAAAGTTTCTTAAATGAGATGCCACTGAAATTAACTAATGAGGTATTAAAAGTGTTACTTAATGTAATGGTGCTGCGTTATGACACATTATTTATTACTTAATATGTAAATGTTTTCATCACATACTTCATATTTTTAAGTGTTACATATCATCTCTCTCTCTCTCTCTTCTACCTGTTTCTCAGTCTGTTTATTGTTAACCTGGTCTGTCTAAAGGTTTAATCAGGTTAACAGCAGTGGTCTTACCTTCACACCAGACAGGTCTACAGCGGCAGGTTTGGGTGGAGCCTCAGGTGCGGGCGCAGCTGCGGGCGCAGGTGCGGGTTCTGCCTTCTTCGCCGGCTCGGGCTTCTTAGCGTCCTTTTTAGGTGCCATTTTTCAGTCCTCTGTTATTTGTTCGCCGGGAGGAAAGTCAGCGCAGGGATCGGACCACAGCTGGAGCAAACTCAGGATTCTCACTGTACAGAAAGACGCTTATATACGCGTATAATTTACACCGGGGTTGGTGTCAGACGGGCACGTGAGCGGATTGGGCCGCTGGGAACAGAAGGGAGGACCCGCGCTCCCCAAATGGAGCTGCGCGCGCGCGCATACATCTCGCTTCGGCCCCGCAGAAGAGAACCAGCGGGGCTTTTTTAATGCATTCATTGTAATATTGACCTTTTCTAGTTTTCCCAAAATTAGGGGTGGGATGATGATGTAAACACCCTGTTCACATCCCTCATGTGTGGTTATGACAAAGGATTGAAAGTATGAATGAGGGGCACGAGGGAGGGACACGTTACAATAAACCACTGACACGTCTATGTCTCTCTGTGAGGTTTTTAATGAAGTCATCCTACATCATTATAACCCTTTGCATGTTTGAGGTTTACATCAGCTTGTTTTAAACAGCAGACAGGAGTTTTTAGCCCATGTATCCTCTGTTTTCCATCATTAACATGTCCAGCTCAGACTTTAATGTATTAATGTGAGCACCTGTTGGATGAAAATAACAGCCTCACAACTGCTGCATCATCACAAGGATGTTACAGAGAACAGGGACAGACACGCAACAGCCGCTGATACAGCAGCTTAAAATACAGGACAGGTGTGGATTTGACCACTTTCTCCCAAACACAACAAACCTCTGACCTCAGTGAAAACAGCAGAAAATTACATTAACATTGCATTACAGTTTCCTTCAAACCATCTCATAACTCTTTCATATGATTGGACATTTTCTAAAATTCACCCACAGTAAAGACAGCAGACAGGCAAAGATTTTGTTAAAAAGTTAACCATTACCAAATAAAATTATATTTTATTTTACATTTTATTATATACCAAAAATTAACAAATTCTAGTTAAAAGCATTATAGTGTGATGAAGTTAAACCACATCACACACACTTTACTGTGTGACTTGTCCAGGGATTCTCTCAGTTATGAGTCAACAGTGATTATATATGTGGCTGTTTATAAAACGTGGATGTGTGCAAACTAAGAACAGACTGTAGAGATGAAAGTTGATATCGAGTGACTAAATGGTCTTTGTTCCTCTCAGGCTGGACTTCTGGGAATGAAGTGAGAGGAGTCTGGGAGTCTTGAGGAGGCCTCAGCTGCTCACACCCATAACCTCACCAGGCCCAGGGAGCGAGTTTGA
This sequence comes from Yasuhikotakia modesta, assembly GCA_036877545.1. Lineage (NCBI taxonomy): Eukaryota > Metazoa > Chordata > Actinopteri > Cypriniformes > Botiidae > Yasuhikotakia > Yasuhikotakia modesta. The sequence continues at coordinate 7,950 of JBAJNP010009984.1, read as the reverse complement.
CCCTCTTCCTTCCATCTAAATCTGTCCTGCTGGCTTTTTTCCACACCCCCAGAGAAACGTAGGGACTGAAGACATCCATTCACTGTTCCCACCACCCCCGCTGTCCCCGCCACTCGCTTTCTGTGACCTCCTTCAGTCGTAGAGAAGACGAAGCTCTCGGCCCAGCTGTCATCAGGGCTCACCCCGGCCATCAAGAAGTACCTTCTCCAAAACTGCCCCTCCCCTTCCATCCACCTGCCCATCAGAACCAACAGCCCCTTCTGTCCTAATGATTTTAGCAGCTACCTGACGTTCAGCTTACTCAGTTATTTGGGTTGGTTTTCTGGGAAACGGAAGCTTCCGTTAACATTGTGGGAAAAGGGCTGGACTGAACACCATCAACACCATCAACACCACTCCCGCACGTATCCCGTAATCAACACCACACAAGAATTTTCTGTTCATCAAAACCACCTATGAACTTTCAAAACATCAACGTCCCCAACCTAAAACCCTGTAATGTAAACATGCTTTTCCATTCCAGCCTCAAGATGAAACCAAGCCCAGCTGACTCTCCTGGAAGCGCACAAGCTAAACCGGTGCGGCAGGACGTGTGTGAGTGACGTCTGAGGTACAGAGTTTCATGGCGACGGACGGGTGATTTACTTGGAATCTTTTCAAAAGAGCAACAAGAGGAGGAGCCAACAGTGAGCAAATACACAAACACTGAATAGTGAAGAGATCTTTGTGTGAGAAAATTATATCTCATTTTTAGTATAAATCTTGGGACTCATTTTTATATGGACTTTTTTCTGTGCTTGTAAATTCGGTTCTGCTCACTAAAAGCTACTAGCTCAGTTGTGCTAATCAGACGGCAACAGGAGACATTAAAAGTTCTGCTGGTCTGTTGAATGTCTAAAAATATTTGAAAACTGCTTGAAACATCAGTCACAGGAGTCTCATAACATTAATGACACAGATACGGTTCAGTAACAGCTCCATGTGCATTTAGGGAACAAGTTATGACCCCAGGGAACTGCTCAGGGCATTGGCTAATGTTATGTAAAAGTTTTCCCAATGTTATCAAAAATATTCTTGCAGTAACATTTTTAACATGATATATTATATATACAAAATTTTGTTAGTGGAATGATTTAAAAAAAAATCCTAATACATAAGTTGCAATACACTGAACTGAACACTGATTTTTTCTGTCTTAAGAATGAAACAGGAAGTGTCTGGCATCGGTGATATTTTCAGATAAGAATTCTGTACTGGAGGTTAAAGGTTCTGCATAGTTTGGGCCTCAATGGTTTTGAGGCGAGCCTCAGTAATTTACAGTGCCTCCTACCTTATTGGACTCCCCCTCACTAATTCTATAAGGAATGGGATTGTAACTTAAGCTCAGGACAGATGGACTCTATAAATAGACCTTTCTGAAGGGGTGCAAAGATTTCTTGGGATCCCTCTGAGGGGGGGCTCAGTTCCTTAAGGGGGTTGATTCAATGCCACCTGCTAGCCCTGTAAAAGCGTCAAGGCCCAGACACAGATTATTGGGGGAATTGCTAAACAAAGCAGCACAAAACTATGGAAAGTGAGTCCCTAAGCGATACTTCCTACACTTAAAATATCTCATAGTTTTAAGTATTACTGCAGACATGCCCCCCTGCTTCTGATCCAGTAAGAGTCATGTTGAAACATAAAGAAACGATCTGAACACACGAGAGGATGCTAGAATGTTCTACTGCTTCACTACAACAAGTTTATGTTGTGAGAACGTTTCACTTAAGCATCAAAACCTTTTTACCATCATCTCTGTAACTGTAAGTTATTTTGTGAACAACTATTTTGTGAACAACATCTCACTTTTCAAACTATTTCAGCATCATGTGTGATTTAGTAGCTAGATCTTTTTCTTTCTGTTAACAGATGTGACACAACCACAAGCTTCCAGAAAAATCACTCCTGGCATCTCAATGATTAAATATTATTACAAACTAACGTTACGAATCAACACAAGGTGAGAAGATCATTTCAAACACTGATCTGTGTTTATTTGTACTGTAAATCTGCGATCTTTAACATTTATCTCTCCATTGCCATCTCTGTTTGAAACATAAAATTGCAGATACTTGCAATTTGGTAGATGACAAATTAAATTTAAACAAACTATCAACTCTCCACCATCGTATTATAAACTTATCACTGGGAACCAGGTTAAGTTAATAAGAACTTTTTGAAACTGACTTACAGATTGCATAATAAATTGTGTAAGACCAAGTATCCGTGGGCACCATTATAAATGCGTGTTGTTCAGAGAGAGGACACATGTAATGAGTATTCAGATATAGACCTACATGGCTCTGGCTATTTTCAGACTCTTGTATATGGGACTTTGAAAACAGCAAATGAGACCCCAGTCAGAATGTGTTGCCCCCCCATGATAGAGAAACTAACCTATAAGTGAGCTATGCATTTCTGAATAACTTTCTCATCACTGAGCAATTTTCCATTTCTGTTATTGCCAAATGTCACTTATAATATTAAGAAGTGCAGAAACATTTGAGGCTACAGTATCTTAAGAAAATATGTTTAATTTCTGATGAAGACGCTGAGATACTGAAAACTGAGGCTTTATTTAATAAAACTAAAACTCATTTTAATAAGTAAACAAGCTGTGAGCTTCTGGATTTTCTGTATAATAATTTTAACCCGTAACACAGACTGTTTCATTCATTTTAGACCAAGAAACAGGAAACGGTACAATGGTCACTAGAGGGACTTAAAGGGCATCTAATGTGCAGCTGGAGAGGTTAGTTAGTAGATGCTTTAACTAAACCATTATGTGCACAAAATAAAACATTAGTTCAAGCAACATAAACCATGCACATATTTTCTTATTTGTTTTATCGTTGACTGGTTTTAACATCTCAAAAATACCGCAAACACTAAATAAACCTCGTATAATAAAGGACTTCTCATGCACTTCAAGAAAATAACTTCTGCAGTAAGTATCTGCAGTTTTAGGTTGTAAACAGAGATGGCAGTAGAGAGGCATTGGTTACAACTTTAACTGTGTTTTCCACAACCATTCACCTGCAGTGCAAAGAAATTCATTTAAAGTGCCTGTCAGATTTCATTTATTATTGTATATTATTTATATTATTATTGTTATTTTTATATCTAGGCCGTCCAGCGGGTCTCCACTGAGGTTCATTACTGATGAAGAAGAAGAAGAAGAAGCGTCGCATCAGTGATGCAACCTGCGGTTCCTCTGAGAGACCAGCTGGAGGCGACAAAGCACAGAAGCTGGAAGTCCTTCCCAGCAGCACATGTTGTTGAGATACATCTCAGATGCTTGTGTTCATTTGCTGCACTCGTTTCACAGGAATCTGTGGTGCTGGTTGGAGAATTTAATTATTGAGGATCACAGGCGCTTAAAAGCTATAAGGGTTAGAAACTGTATTAGTCTTGTTAAGCTGGTTTTGCCTCTGCAATAGCCTGAACGTTTAAGGAACCACAGAGGCCTGCCATCATAAATCAGATCAGACTATTCAAGCACCCCCCAGTCACAGCTGTCTTTAGACTTCAGCTTATTGAAAAATAAACTGATGATATTGTCAAATTTTGTTACTTATATACTTAGCATATGCGCTTTCAACTACATTTTTAAAATAGTTCCTCTTTCATCATCATTTGTCATTGACCCATGCACACCTACTTTAAATCTCTGAACTCTTAAAATCATGTAAATTTAAACAGTTCCATCATCTACACAGACGGCCTGCGTTGAAGGACTTTAGTCCACTGAAGAGCACCACACGCTGGGCAGATGCTGTCAGGGTGGAGCGTCACCCAGGCATTATGAGAGAACCCAGTGGACTCTGCACCCGTACGGTCTGGACCAATGCATCATTGAGATCAACACAGTCCTTTCCAGAACCAGAACTTCACCATTCATGTGATACAGGTGAAGTGCATCAATATTATTATGGGATGTTTAAAAAGAACAAATAGCTTTTCAGGGTACCTGTAGCTTAGATGGTAAAGCATTGCGCTTGCAACGACAGTGTGGTGGGTTCAAGTCCCATGGAACGGTTCATATCAGGAGCAATGTATGAGTTTTATGGGCATCTAGAATGTTGATGTCTTTATGAACGTCATTGCGTTTATTTTACGCTGTATGTATACAGATTATACAGAAAGTGTAAATTGCTTTGGCTTGATTCACGTTTTACCTGCGAAACAGACGTTTCCCGATGCTCAGCGGAAGGTGTCAGTTTCACACCATCTTTGGTTGTGTGTGTGTGTTTTGTCACCAAAATATTGAGAACTGATTGCAGCCAAAGTTCTGGTATATTGAGAGCCAGACTCAAAAACACCCACCCACCCAGCACTCTGTTGAGTGTGATATAACTCCATATCTCTGATAGCATTGATCCAGAATGATCCGTAAGGAGAGAAACAAATTGTGTAGAATACACTGAACAGATTTTCTTGTCTTATAATAAGATTTGTGTGAAGAGGCAAAAATAGTTTTAATACCTTGTAAGGCAATTTTCTTTTTCCAAAAAATCATAATGGAAGCATTTTTGAGAGAGAGCGTTGCATTGTATATTGTGCTAAGAGCAGGTTTTGAAAACTTTCCTAAATCCTCAGAGGAAAATGTTAATGCTTGGAAATTGTTCCTTCATAGTTGCCAAGATATATTGGAGTTCTGAGTTAATTAAGTATCTGAGACAAACAGATAAATGTTGACATACAGTATGAGTACAAAACTATAAAATGAATGTGGATTCCATAGGTTAGACAATCTGAGTGTTTCTCAAGTTAATATTGAGAAACATTGATTGCAGACGATGGCAAATCTGAGGACAGTTTGAGATTCTGTTTGTTGTGAATATTCTGAAACGTAAGAGAAGATGCATGTGTCTTTTTCTCAGAAGGAGCAAGCATACGCCTCCATCTACTCTCCATTCGGTCTCATTGCTGTGAAGGAGAAACTGAGATCTTCCTGACAAAGAATGTGGTATCTGGGCAGACCACAGCTTGCTTTGAGCTCAGTTTGGATTACATTGTCACCAAAATACCTCACTGGGACTTGGGCCTTTTCCACAGAATGTCTCGGGAGATCGGCAGAGCCATGAGGAGCGTTGGAGAGGTGCTGGAGTTGCCATGGTGACTGAACACTGTGGCTTTCTAGCACCGATTAAAACTAATCCCGGATCAGATCAATAGTTTTGATTCCTTATTGCCAATTTCCTCATCCTCAGTTTCACAGCTAACAGGAAACTTTCTCAGAACATTGGCTAACATTCACTCAAAGTTATTTTAAAGTCATCAAACCAATTCATGTAGCATTTTTATTTCTTGTTACATAATGGAGACATTACGAAAACCTTATAACCTAAAATTGTTAGCTGGGTTAGTTGTATTGTTAATTGTAACACAAACAAGCATGTATAGGAATATGGGAATATCCTCAGGTATATAATATAATATCTTCAGGTATGGGAATATTTGTATCAATATATTTGGACCACTTTACTCACTGTTTCCTGCCGGGATGTGAGGAGACCTTCAGCCATTTCTGGGAAAATCACAATATAAGAATCAGCATTTATACTCAATGATGGGACAAAACCACATTATTATTTGTGTGTGTGTGTGTGTGTATAATAGTGCCATGATACAACTCTGTCCAAACTCGACCTGAAATATTATTTAGACTATTATTTATTTAGTTCACTGTACGTGCTTTTAGCAGCATAAATGTAACTCTGTTTTCTTATTCCTTATAAATGTTCTATCTTTGTTCATGTCCCTGGATATTTATTGAAATTACTTTTCTGCCTAAGGAAAAAACAACCTTCCTCTCTTTAAAACCGCCACGTGAGTTTGGAATGAAGCTATTGATGCTGGCAGATTTATTAAGAAATAATGGGCCAGATCCTATCAAGACACGAAACATCAATAACTCTCAAGGTTGGACTCGCTGTTGTGTTACAGGAGTTTGATGTTAGTCTCCAGGCAGGTAATTTTATTCAGAGCAGGTTATGCCTCCTATTAAGCAGACAGGCTATTAAGTGCTTTGCCCTGATTGGCCAGGAGACCTAGCCCCTCCCACGGCGCTACGGCAACAGCAAGTCACAGCTCATTGAGCTCTGCTCTGTATTCAAGTGACACGGCAAGCGTACAGCCAACAATCACGAGCCATTATTCCTCATTTAACAACGGCCCAGCAGTTTCTTGTAGATTGCAATCATTTATTAGAAAAGGTTGTTTGTGTTCATGACGTTTTGAAGTTCTCTGCGTTCTCCAGGCCCTGCAGGGTGGCATGAACGTAGATCGGATACACGATCTCACTGCGACAGACGAATGGTTCCTGCTCAAACTGAACCAAGCTAACAGAGAGTGTTGGCTAACGTTCTCTCAAGGTTCTCTCATAGTTATCAGAAACATTCTTGCAGTAACATTAATAATTTTTTACTACTAGAAGACCACTAGATGGTGATGTGGAGATGCGTTTGTCTATTTATGTGTTTGTTTGTTTGTCATTGTGAGCATTTATCTCTTCCTGGAAACACAAGTTATTAATTGTGAGGGTCAGAGATCATGTTATGTATTATTCATGTTATATTATGTGTTATTTTGAAAAACAAAATGGCACCACAGTAACATTATTGTTTACAGTAATGAGAATCTATTAAGAATCACCATTAAAAATAATGGGAGATATAGTTATTTATAGTGTTGATTATAATGGTGGTTATATTAATTTATAGTGTTAAAACATCCCAGAGTTCCCTCAGAAGACACCGTGAACACAACCACTGCCCAGATCAGCCCAGACTGACCGGAGCTAGCAGAGATTATTAGCTGCGTTTAGTGTACAGCATTGCCCTTGAAAAGCAACATCTTAAGTTAAAGAGGTGGTTCTTCCAGAATAACCCGAGAGCCTGGAGCCACAATGTTGGCAGGAGAGTAAGAACAGGTACCAGTTCAGTTTCCAGCCCTGATCTTGAAGCACCGGTCCACACGAGAGCAGCGTGTTCTGCAGGTGAGATCTGACCTCTCTCAGCTCAACAGAATCTCGCTGCAGTTGGTGCGTGGGACTGTGAGAACGACTTCTTTCTGTCTGTCGAGGTTTAACACACTGCAGTCTCACACGTCGACCGTCCCGTACTGGTTTTAATAGTCATTCGTTGTTTTTGTGTCGTCAGTGTTGTGGGGGAGTCAGAAATCTGGTCTTTGTTTACATCCCGGCGGAGAGCTTTAAACATAACAAGAATATCACATGTTGAACTTTTAGGTATTTTGCATGTTTGCAGATCTCATGAGTTTTGTTTTATTGTACATGAGCACCTGTATTGTTTTATGTACATGCTTATAAAGCAGGAATGTTATGGGAGAAATACCCAGCTAGAAGTTTTGATTCTGTTTCTTTTGATCTCAGTCCAAATGTTTTATTGATTTGAAAGTCTTAAGCATCTTTTGCAGGGAAACTTTTTTGGGGATTTTTTCCATGTTCACTAGATCTTAACCTCTCCTAATGATCAAAGGTTTGTTTTTCATCCTACAAAAACATTTTCCTTTAATGATGTTGCAAGTATTTACCAAAGACATCCTCAGCAAACACTGTAACCAGTCAGAGGAAAACCACCATTAATGTTCCTGGAGTTTTTAGGGTCAACATGTTCAAGTCACATTGTGTTCCTCAATGTTCTTTCACCCTCAGCATCACAGTGAGAAATCTCCCAGCTAACAGCTGTAGGTTGTAAGAATGTTACATCAGAGGAAGAGACACAAGATCAACCAAACATCTGACCCTGGGTCAGGCGATGCAACTGCCAGAAATATCCCGTCAGTGTTTGAGTTGAGTTCTGGTGGTCCTACAGACCTTTGCTGTATGATTTTGGCTGTTTTGCTCACAGATTGATGCATCTGCTGCAGAAGACCCCGCAGTCACCG
>JBAJNP010009983.1:0-17165 GCA_036877545.1 Yasuhikotakia modesta | reverse complement strand
ATGGATGAATGGATGGATGAATGAATGACTGGATAGATGGATGAATGGATGGATGAATGAATGACTGGATAGATGGATGGATGGATGGATGGATGGATGGATGAATGGATGGATGGATGAATTAGGTGAAACGATGATACAACGCAAATGGAAACAATACAAACTTTTAAGAAATGGGTCAGTAAGAAAAGATTGGCAAACAGTTTATGTTGTTTTTAGAAATGTGTATTGCTCAACCTCTTTTTTCAGGAAATCTTTATATCAGCTTTCATAATGTTAGTGAATATGGAAAATGATCTCATCCTACACGCAAGACTGTGACGTACATCACAGTTCATGTCTATCTATTGTGTTCCTGCGTTAAATTCCAGTGTAATCCAAACACCTGACTGTGTGAATCTGTGTTGTTATCAGAAAGAGCTGGGCACTGTCCTGTCTGACAATAACCAGAGACTCCAGGAGAGAGAACGAGAACTCAAAGACATGAAGAAAGTTTTAGAGACTCTCACGGTAAACATATTTTATGGCTTTACAAGCAAACCTGGATTTATACATAAATTCATGTTTTAAAGGCATTAAAACCCAAAGCCACAGTCCAGAAGATGTTCTCAAGAAGATGTTCTTCTTCCTTTTTGACTAAGGTTGTAAAAATGATTGACAGAATTAGAGCTAAAGCTTAAAGTATTTTAACGTTTAACATTTAAATCATATTTTGGTCATCTTGTTATGTTGGTGAGTTTATTTAACTAGGTAACCAGAACAAACTGGTGTTGATGTTTAATTAAAGTGAACTATCTTTTATAAACTCCTACACAGAACATCACCCACGTCAAACCGGCTTTTCAAAGATATAGACCTGTCAGTATCTTTTAAAGGATCAATGACACAATGTCAGTCACGGTGTGTGTGTGTGTGTGTTTGTGTGTGCGTGTGTATGTGTGCGTTTGTGTGTGTCTGTGTGTGTTTGCGTGTGTGTATGTGTGTGTATGTGTGTGTTTGCGTGTGTGTATGTGTGTGTATGTGTGTGTGTGTGTGTGTGTGTATGTGTGTGTGTGTGTGTCTGTGTGNGCGTTTGTGTGTGTTTGTGTGTGTCTGTGTGTGTGTGTTTGTGTGTCTGTGTGTGTGTATGTGTGTGTATGTGTGTGTGTGTGTGTATGTGTGTTTGTGTGTATGTGTGTGTATGTGTGTGTGCGTGTGTATGTGTGTGTGTTTGTGTGTATGTGTGTGTATGTGTGTGTGCGTGTGTTTGTGTGTGTGTGTGTGCAGCGCTCCTCAGACTCGCTGCAGGATGAGGCAGGTGTGGTTCTCTCAGAGCTCCAGGGGTCAGTACAGAGGATGCTGGAGTTGCTGCAGGACCTCATGCTCTCAGCTGGGCAGGAGAAGATCAGTGAGGCTCAGGACACCGTCAGCAAACTGGAGGCGGAGGTCAAACAGCTGAAGAAGAAAGATGCAGAAATGAAGGACATCATAAACTGTCAGGACAATATTTACTTCCTGAAGGTCAGGTCATGAGTTCAGGTGAAACGTGTGGTGATTTATCAAGACTGTGATCTATGAGCACTGGTGCAGATTACACAGCATCTAATCACAGCATTAACTGTGTCAATGTACAGTGGCATGTGAAATAAACAGATCTAAGTTGTAATTGTGTTTGTCTTTGGTGTCGTCTTCCTCTCTCCACAGACGTATCAGTCTCTGTGTTCCCCTCTGGAGGGGGGGGAGCTGGGGGCTGTGACTGTGAACCCAGAGACCTCGTTTGACCCCGTGAAGAACATCATTCAGCAGCTCAGAGAGAAGGTGGAGGAGATGTGTGACCAGGAGCTAGACAAGATCAACAAAACCGGTGACAACACACACACACACACACACACATACTGATGATGGTATATGTGTTTTATAAGGACTCTATAGCTGTAATTTTTTTATACTTTCACAGTTTACAACACCACAGCATTTACTGTAGCTGACCGCAGTGGACAAAAGATGGGAGGCATTATGAAATGTGAGTGAATCTTACTGTTGTATTTTATTATAGTAAGAGTAATAATGTAATACAAATTAGTTTATTTGGCAATTCAATTATTTGGCCATTATTTGGTTATCGTTATTCATGCTATCACTATATTGATGTATATTAATAATAATAACAATATATAAATAAAAGAATAAAAAATCCTCAGCCCTGATCAAACACGGCAGCAGATCACAGTGTGTGTGAGTGTGTGAGTGTGTGTGTGTGTGTGTGTGTGAGCGATCAGAGGACTGCTGGACTAGTGTGTGCTGATTTATTTAAATGTTGTCTTTAAGCAACTTTTTTCTATCGCAGTGTTTTCTGGAAAGGGCTCAAAAGCTGCACGTGCCCAAGGTATGAACACACGAATGAAAGCAGTGCATTATGGGATTGGTGTGAGTAAATCATTCAGGATTGTGGTGTGATTGTGTTGCAGGCCCTTCACCTCTGCCGTCTGTAAAGACACGAGGATCTGGTAACATCACCGTCTCTCACGACTCTCATCTCAATCTCACACCGCTGTTCTCTGTAATTACTGTGGTTTTATTCTCAGGTGTAACGTCACGCACACAAGCTGTGAGACACAGTAAGACACAAGGTGAGACTGTCTACAATGTGATCTGACTATATGATGTCTTGTTTTGGTAAATATAAAAGTGTGAATTTTATTTTAAAAGCAAACCGAGCTGTTACAAGCTCTTCAAGAGCAGAACGATCTCCGAGAGAGGAACGAGATGATCGTGAGACACACACACTTACTCCTCACACACTCCTCACTGTCACTCCTCACACACTCCTCACACACTCCCTGTCTGTCTGTCATCATGTGTAGTTTGTCATGAAGTGTGTGTTTCACCCCTTAGCTGACAGGAACCAAAGTTCAATGAGACCAAGAGAGACACAGAGGAGAGATGAACGAGAACACAGTGATGGTGAGAGAACAATACACATTTATTACAGTAATGAAAAGACGCTTGAATTCATTTGTTTCTTGATTCTGATGTAATGGCTTAAATGCTTAAAACAGTCAGTTTCTTAATTTGTCTTTATGGTCACAACATAATCTGTTTGTATAATCTTAATATAATGTCCAACAGTAATGGTGTTTAACTGGGTGTGTGTCAGCTGATTGGAGGTTTGTGTGTTTCCTCAGACAGCTGGAGTTTGAGTCCCAGAGACAGACAGAGAACAGAGCAGAGAGATCAGGGTGAGACTCACTGGAAAACACACATTTCACCCTAAATTCAAATGGATAAAATAAGAAATTAGGTTAAGCAAAATATAAGAAATAATTTGGGACATTTCCCTCCAAATGGTTGTTACTGTAACATTTCTTTCTGTGATTATTCTCATTTTTTTAATTCACAAAAATCAGGAAGTTTGAAACACTTTTATGTAACTTTATGTATTTATTGATTCTATATGTGTGAACAGAAAATCAAACCTCTCAGAGACGCCAGAACACCCAAAGCAGAACCACTCATGATGAAGATCAGGGTGCGATGAAGATGCACGCACGCACGCACGCACACACGCGCACACACACACACACACACACACACACACACACACACACACACACACAGACACACACGCATCATTCTGTTTAATCTGTTTCCTCAGCTGACAGTGTGAGTTTGAGTTCATTCAGATCCAGACACACACAGCCGAGGGAAGAGAGAAATCAGGGTGAGAAATGCGTCTAATAATCAACCTTCTGTCTGACAGTCTCAGATAAACACATACATTTTACAGCTCTAGTTTCATCTTCATTTCTCAGCAGATCGCTGGAGTTTAAGTTCAATGAGACCCAGAAGGGATGACAGAGAATCAGGTGACGTCTGTTTTGTGTCACGTCTTTAAATGTGATAATCTTCTAACAATCATCTTATGTTTGTGTTTATTTTTCTTCTGACAGTCAATGGAGGAACTCACAGCACAGACAGACAACAGCCTGCTAGACAATGTGAGTGACACATGAATGCTACAGCTGGTCCTAGAACGAGACATTAACATGGTGTAATATATAAATGTACCTGTTCTGTTCTCACCAGCGGATAGATGGAGTCTGAGCTCTCTATTACCCAAAAACAGGAGGAAGCGACAGGACACAGGTAAAGATAACACACACACACACACACACACACACACACACACAGCACTTAAAAACTTTCATGCTAATATCAGATTTTTGGTATTTATGACGACTGTCTGCTTCAGTTTCACAAACCACAATGAACTTGTAATATTTTCCTCACAGTGAAAGAGGCCACACCCACTATACAGGAGGCGGAGTCAAGTCCTCGTAGACCCTCCTCTGTCAGTGCCTGTAAGTTAATGTCTGCTCATTTACTCCTGGATAAACCTGCTGCATGTGTACTGAAAATGACTGTATCTCTGTCTGTCTGTCTGTCTGTAGGGGGAGAACCAACAGAAGGTAATATCTGAGGAAACGCTTCTCTAAATGTTTAACAGGAAATAGATGATGCTGCTCATGGTGTTTTTAATACAAATTCTGCTGATTTAAACCTGGTAATATTAACCACTTTCACACAGTAATTCTGCAGTAAACCCTGTGCTGTCATTAAAGAACGAGTGAATGTTGTTGTGGGGTTTGGCTTTACTCAGAGTAACACGTCACCCACACCACAATGTTCTGGTAAATTCTCTCTCTGTCTGTCTCTGCAGTGAATCCCGGCCTCTTCCTGGACTCACCAACTGAGACTCCCATGATGAATCCGGCTTTTCCCACATGTCAGCATTTCCAACATTATCTGTCACATTACACACATCACATCAGACAGATAAACTGATGAATCAGAAATAAAACACAAAGTCATTATTAAAATAAATAAATAAATGTTTATTTAGCTGTAATGTGATTGGTTGTGTGTGGTAACTGTTTACTGTTGTCTTGTTGTTGTAGTGAGAGAAATTAACCTTGACAGCATTCAGGCGGCAGAGCCCAGAACCCGAGACGAGTTTCTCCAGTGTGAGTTTAGTCCCCACACTTACATCATTTACCCGCAAGCATCAGACATTTACACACTCACCCGTCTGTCTGCTCCATCAGATGCGTGTGATTTGACTCTGGATCCAAACACGGCCCATCGTCGTCTCGCTCTGTCAGAGGAAGACACTGTAGCCACCCTCCAGCAGACGTCTCGGAACTGCCCCGACCTCCCCCAGCGCTTTGACGGGTGGACGCAGGTGCTTTGCCTCCAGCCGCTCTCCTCCGATCGCTGTTACTGGGAGGTGGAGTGGAGGGGGCGTGGCTCCTCTCTGGGCGTGGCCAGCAGCAGCATGTCCCGTAAAGGGGCGGATGCTGGGGCGGGTTTAGGATATAACAACCAGTCGTGGAGTTTGGAGCTGTCAGACATGTGCTGTGCGGCTATGCATGCTAATCAAAAAGTGGAGGTGCCTGTCACCTATTGCCCCCGGGTGGGGGTGTTTTTGGACAGAACCGCAGGAACTCTGGGCTTCTACAGCGTGGATGACAGACTGGTTCCTCTGCACACGTTTCATGGTTCATTCCCTCCCCAGCTATTTGCTGCATTCGGGGTGGGCTGCGGGGTGGGGGTGGGGCTAGACTTTGCCATGGGGCAGTTCAGTTCTACATCAGACAGCATTAAAATCTGCCCCCTGTGAATGAGCCATTTACCCCAGATTAAAAGTACAATTTGTTTTGCATATTGAAGATTAAGCAAATGCTCCATTAAGATGTTTTGGAATTGTGACGTGGTTCTTTAAAAATCTTGGACTGAAAGATTCTTTGAGGAACCAAAACTGGTTGGCAGAAGTTTCTAACCCATAACTGCAGTTTAACTTCAGCACAGCTGAGGGGTTGCCAGCAGCCCAGAGGTTCATAAGGAATGAGTCTATTTTGTTTTCTGCACTTGAAGATGAACCAAAATTTTTTTTATATATTCTCACTTTACAGCAAGAAGCTCAATTGTTATGAAGTTGTGTCACAAACAGAAATGCAACGACTTGGGATTTGGGGAAGAATTATAATCTGCACAATATTTGCCAGGTTTCATGTATCTCACAGTTAATGATCAAATGCAAATGAGGTTCAAATGCGTTACATGATTATATTATTATTAAGATTATATTGTTTTCAAAGATAAATTACAATAATTGAGGGGAAAGGCCACCTGTCATTATAATGAAACTGGATTTAAATAAAAAGCTGTTTTTAAATTCAATTTAATAAATGTACATGAATCAAACTCAGGAATAAAATGCCATGAACACACAGGATAATTTTGTTCGTTTTATTATAAAAACAACAACAACATAATGATACAGAGTTTAGACGGCAGCTAAACACACAGGTACACAATGATCAGGGTTACTATGGCATCTAACTATATCTATTCAACAATGTCATTAGCGCAGAAGAATCACTTGGTGTTTGATGTCACTTCCTGTGACTTCATCCTCAAGCATTAACCTTTGACCTGATTGGCAGCAGTTTGATGACCTCAACAGCAGGAAGTAAATAAGGACACTTCAAGACTCAAATCATGCATGTGGTGCCACATAATTAAGCTAAATGTTAAGATTTCATGTGTAAGATGCAGCTGGATGTCTATGCAGTGAGCTGTGTGGTTTTATTCTGAAAGCTGTGAGGAATATCTGCAGCTTGGGTCATGAGGCTTTAGTCATTATTATCATGATGTTATTTTGGTTTGTGTTTTTTGTTCAATGGCATGTTCCCTCACAAATATCTCACCTGTGTCTCTAAAGCCGACTGAAAATCTTCCCTGTGCTGTCACCATTTACTACAAAAACAGTCAGTTTATCACACAAACAAAAGTTTAGCTTATAAAAATGACAATTCAGGTGATAAAAAAAGGACAAACATTTTGGTTTAAACCCATACACAAGGTCACTGAGTCCCTTCTCAAACTCAAATACCAAATACAACACAAATATATTAAAAACTGCATTTCTACATCAAATAGCTTAGTAAATAATAACCTCTGAAGTTAAATGTTTTACATTTAACTAGTCTAGAATGGTTGGTTAGATATTTACTGAAATTCATATTAAAAACAAAAGTGCATAAAATGAGGAAAATGAGGATGAGGAAACAATGATGTCACTGAGGAATCCATTTATGTAAATATAAATATGTTCATTTTTAACCTACTCTAAAAAACATGGTAATCCCTTCATATTCTGTCATGGAATCATCTTGAACTGAAAACATGTATAAAGCCCCATCACTGTAATCTAAACTGTGTTCACACATCTGCTGTAAAAGTGAGCAGTAACTTTAAACACACAGTCCCTGAAAAATAAATCGCAAACAAATCCACAGTGACAAATCCTGAGCAAACCTCTTTTGTGACCAACTTTCCCAAAACTGAATAAAGTGTGTGCAGAACAACACCACATGACTGGGGGGAGGAGCTAATGTCCAAATGCATGCTGGGACATTTAGATTTAACTCTTGGGCAGACGGCTATAAATGATCTACCTACATTTCATGTTTCAGAGAGAGCTACTAAACTAAGTCATCATAAGTGTTATGTGGGACAAACTTCTGAACTACACACAGGAACTTAAACAAACCCCCTCAGGTGAGGCTGTGGAGATTTCATTTCCCTCATTCTGCATTTCTCTTTATTTCTCTTAATTTATTCACTCATCATTTTAACAAACCGTAAACCGCCAGTGCAGTAACTCTGACAAACCAACCCAAACACACCTGCAGAAACTTCATTCTGCTGGATACCTCTCCATCAGACTTTCATTTTCCCTTCTGTCCATCTGTTCAACAACCTTCAACAACCTTCTACACATACACGTTTCCTTCTCTTCTCATCTCATCACAATCTCCACAGCCTCAGTTACTGCAGAACACACTGAGAAACAGAACACAAGATTATGATGGTGGGGTAAACGATGAAGAAGAATATCATGTTTAAGGGGGAAAAGTCTATATTCCTCTTGAGTGCTATAAGGCCTTTAACGCTTCATTTAAACACACATGCCAAAAAGACATATTACGTCATTATTGTGCTTTTAAAACATTCCACTTTCCCCTCTCTGTTTATGGGGCAGGAGGGTAATATTAAGGTTAAGAGGATATAAATGCCATTAGTGGGTGACTCTGGCTTGGCCACACCCTCATCCTTATGAATTATGCTGGAGGGACGGGGCCTGAGACAGGGAGGCGTGTCTACATGTGCGGTGTGTTTCCTTTGGGTTCCCCCAGGGTGGAGTGGGGAGGGCCAAGGATGTAGGATGAGGGGGAGGAACAGGACAGGAGGGACTGGAGAGAGACGCACTGCGCCGACCAACCATGGCAGGGAGACTCTGATTACGCCGAAGCCCATCCAATAAACTGCCTCCTCCGGTGGCTAGGAAGGTGGCAGATTCCTGATGGGTACCGTCAGCGTCCTGTAGAACTTTTTTATCCAGGCCCAGCTTGCGCAGACGCTCCACAAGGTTGACGCTGTGGCGTTCAGGTTTGTCTGGCTGCTCTTGAGGAGACTGTTCAGGGCTTAGAAGATCTGATCTGGGGGCACGTCCGAGTTTCAGCCCATAAACATCTTGTAGGAAGACCTCAGCTGGGCGGGAGGCCAGGAAGTTGTCAGAAGAGGTGGATCGTGACTCAAAGGGCACCGGGGAGGGGCAAGGGGAGTGGGAGGGGGAGTTAGGAGGGGTACTTGGAAGAAGACGCAGAGAAAGGGGCTTTTTTGGTGCGGCGACAGCAGTGGGACCCTGAGCAGAGATGCCTTTCTCCAGAAGGAGTTTAGCAAGACCACCAGGGGGCGCAGCAGGGCGACGAATGGGGAAGGAGTCACCCAGACTCAACCTGCAGGGTGTGACTGGTGTACTGGGACCCGTCCGAAGAGAGCCTGGGGTGTTATCACTGACTGAAGGACCGCAGGCAGAGCTGACACACACAAACACACTCAATGTTATTTCTCTGCAATGCAATACATTAAAAACACAAGTCACAATTTTAAATGTAAAAGAAGTTCCATTTAAAAATACATGTAAATGTTACCAGAAACAGAATGAGGCAGTTTTGTGTTGTTGACAGTGTGAAGCAGTTTTGTGTTGTTGACAGTATGAGGCTGTTTTGTGTTGTTGACAGTATGAGGCTGTTTTGTGTTGTTGACAGTATGAGGCTGTGTCTCACCTGGGTGTCACCTGTGTGCTGTCACTGGGATGCAGGATGCGGCAGGTGGTGAAGGTGTATGTGGAGAAGGTGGAGCTCTGATACTTTCCTGGATTTACAGCTAAACACAAACAAACAATAATAAACAAACATACACTAGAAGCTCTAGAAAATGACCTATAAACTATTTAAATACAACAAAACATGCATTCAAGCTAAACTAAAAACAAAATCCTCCGATTTTTATAATGAATAAGTTCCTGATTTAATAAGTATAGTAGCATTTTGTGGGTATAAATGGTGATCTTCAGATACAGTTGTGTTGCTGCTTGTTTACCTGCAGAGGAACTCGGGTTCAGGTCAAGTAAGGGAGCGGCTGACCCAGAGATTCCTGCAGGTGCTGAACTAATTGTCTGGTTAACTGCTGTCGCTATGGAAACAACTGCTGCTATGGGAACAGGGGAATTCCTGAGGGATGCAGGAAGAGGCGGGACATTGTTTGGGGTCTGGACACGACTTCTTTCTCTCCTCTTCTCTGGGGTGGAAGACGACTGCACATGGAATGTAATTCCTCCATCTTCCTCCTCCTCATCTTCCTCTTCGGTCTTCTCCTCCTGTCTCTCATGATGTTCCCATGATGACTTCTCGTGGTCTTCGTCTTCCTCGAGATCTGAGAAGTGGTACACATTGTCCTGAGGAAGAGGACGGAAGCCTTTGGTGACAACACCTGGGTGAGGGTCTAGAATAGTGGCCAGGTGAGGTTTAGCCAACTGCTGCCAGTGATGAAGAGTCAGAGAACCTGCAGGTGGAGAACACAGAAGATTTTTAATAAACAGCGTCTCACCAGCAGACCCTGCAGCACCTACAGACTTTCAGCAGGAAGAGCTACAGAATGGATTTTAACATGATAACGTGTTAAATGAAGCTGAGAGCTGTACAAACTCTTTATTATCATTCACTCATATTAGCCATGAAAGATCTTTTGTGCTCTTCATCCTCTGCTCACCTTCCATTGGTTTTACAATCTGCAGTTTCTCAGGGAGAAACGTTTTGAAGCAGCTGGAGGAGGAGAATTCTGATAGGTTGGTGAAGGAGGACATTGTGCTTCCCATAGGTGAACTGCAGCTGCTCCCGCCCCCTTCCGACTCGGCGGCCACCAGTTCCTGCAGCTTCCGGTCTCTCTCAGCCTGGAAAAACTGTCGCTCACACAGAAAGTTCTGCCTCCGCAGAGACAGGCGGTGTATGGCTGACGTCAGGTCGTTTCCGGGCTGACCCAGGCGCGAGTTTTCTCTGCACCACACACACATTTATTTTAAACAATTTTAAAAATGACAAAAAAAAAATCAAGGAACTAATTTGAGGTTTATCTGTTAATGATGAAACGCTCCACTCTTCTATTACTGACACCCTCAATATAAACTCACTTGGTGATCTCCATGTTAGCTGCTCCTCCCTCTGTGTGTGATTGATGGGGGAGCGCCGTCATGACAACACCGCTGTGGGCGGAGCCAGGGATCGGAGGCACGGCAGCTGCAGCCTTCATCACAGACAGATTGACAGACCGTACGGTCTGGAACACACGCTTATGGGCCGACCTCCAATCAGAGAGCAGACGGGGGTCAGAGGTCATGTGAGGGGCAGGAGTGGGTGTGGTGTGATGTAGGTGTGATGTGTGAAGGGTCTCACCTGTGGTCCTGAAACGTGATCTCCTCCTCCATACTCACTTCTCTCCTCATCGTTCCCTCAATCTCAGCTGCCAAAGACTCCTGAGGAACAGACCACAGACCAGTGCTCCACAAACGACATCTTATGATCTTCTGTTTACATTCCAGCCTGTAACTGTATGACTGWGTTTGTGTGTATGTGATTGTTACAGACGTTTCTCACCATGGGGTACGGCCCATAAGGCAGCTGTCTGCGCAGGCCTGCAGACGGCATGTTCTTACTGCGCAGTTCCTTAACCTCCTCCTGAAACTCGTGTAACATCCCCACACACTCTGTGTTCCTGTCCACCAGCTCCTTCAGCTAACACACACACACACATTTATATCGTGAAGGCTGTTGGAATGGGATTAAATATAATCACTGTTGTTTCAGTGAGAGGGTCATGCTGTCATTGATTAACTGACAGTCCTGTGACGGCTGTATAACACTCCTGCCTTTATCATCACATTCATAACTCACATACAGCCTCAGATAAAGCCTCTATAATGACTCAGCTTTTCAGAGTCACAGTGACTGAGCTGGTTTGGTTTAAAGACCTTCGGTCAAAAGGATTTTCCTAAACCATCTTTAGAAGTGAGTTTAATACCACAGAATTACTGCTCTGATCCCAGATTTGTTAATCCAGCTCAGGGTGTGTAAGTGTGTGTGTGAGTGAATGTGTGTGTGTATATGTGAGTGAGTTTGAGTGTGTGAGTGAGTGCCTGTGTGTAAGCGAGTGCGAGTGTGTGTGTGTTTACCTCAGCAGTGAGCTGTCGCTGTGCTTCCTTTGAGGCCTGTAGATGAACTCTCAGCTCCTCTTTCTCTAGTGCCAACTGAAAAAAATCACAAACACACTGTATGTTATTACACATCAACACACAGAAAAACCACAAGCACAAACACATTCAAAACTGATATCAAATATGCTGTGATAACATTGATCATCCGGTTTTTCACAAACACTAGTGTGATGTATGTGATGAACAGTCTCAGGAGATCTGAGGTCATGTGAGATGTTCTGTGAGATGTTCTGGGACCTCTTTGATTCGGTGCTGGAGCTCCACGATCTGTGAGAGCAGCTGTGCGATCTCCTCCTGATGTCTCAGCAGATCCTCGTTTTTCCGAGACAGTTCCTCTGTCAGGCTCACCATCTGACTGTTTGACTCACCTGAAACACACACAGAATACAATAAAGGTCTCAATAAACCAGTGTGTGTCACATTTAAAGACTTCAAAACCCCTCACGTCAGGTCTTGAAGATGCCAAGTCAGAAGTTGGAACAGAGTTCAAACATCTAGACACTTACGCAGCTCTTTAACACAGTCGTTCACCAGCTGCTGTTCTTTCTCCTCATACGTGACGGTTTCGTACTTCAGATGACACGCCTGCAGAACATCAGAGCTCAGGGTCAGACACACACTAACAAATCATCCACACGCTGCTGACATTACAGGTGAGACACGTCACACACCTCTGATCTCAGTGAGAAGTTCTCCTGCTCCAGCTCCTGCAGTTTGCTCTGCAGCGACTCCAGCTGGCTGAGGGAGGCAGCGGCTCCTGCGGTCGCCGGGTGACGCAGCGGCGTGGAGCAGCTGGAGTCGGTCTCGCTCTCCTCGCTGGCGCTCGCGACCATCCGCAGAAGTTCCTCTTTCTTACTCAACTCATGCTGAAGCTGATGAGCCTGAGAGAGAGATAATGAGCAGTTAACTAGCAGTATGATGCATTTACTTCAGATGCTAAAAAACAGTACTTTAATACTGCCAGCATTACTGCTTGCTTGAGCAGCACATTTGTGTATTTACTGGTAAAGTCATTGTGGTAATTTACTGGCAATTTACCAGGTAATTATTTTACTAATTTACCATGATTACAGTGTAAAAATGGCTGTTATCTTTCATCAAATGCCTCTAAAGTGGCTTTTTATTTTGGCTGACATCACCAAAAATTAGTTTTTGACCCCTCCCCCCAAGGGGAGTTGTAATGCAGTTGTGATGGCAGTGATCAGGTGTGTGCAGGTGTGATGGCAGTGATCAGGTGTGTGCAGGTGTGATGGCAGTGATCAGGTGTGTGCAGGTGTGATGGCAGTGATCAGGTGTGATGGCAGTGATCAGGTGTGTGCAGGTGTGATGGCAGTGATCAGGTGTGTGCAGGTGTGATGGCAGTGCTCAGGTGTGTGCAGGTGTGATGGCAGTGATCAGGTGTGTGCAGGTGTGATGGCAGTGCTCAGGTGTGTGCAGGTGTGATGGCAGTGCTCAGGTGTGTGCAGGTGTGATGGCAGTGATCAGGTGTGTGCAGGTGTGATGGCAGTGATCAGGTGTGATGGCAGTGATCAGGTGTGATGGCAGTGATCAGGTGTGATGGCAGTGATCAGGTGTGTGCAGCACCTGATCTACAGCCTGTAAGAGCTGCTCCTCCAGAGACTCGTTACGTTCCTGCAACACATGGTTCCTCTGCAGGAGAGACTGACCAATCCGAGCAGCCAGTTCCAGATCCCGATCCCTCTGTGAGATGACATCACGCCACCAGACACCCAATCAGAAGCCAGGACAATCAAACAACCCAAAAAACTAGATTTTTTTATATTCAGCTGAGGAATCAGTTCACTCACTTCAGCCAGCAGATGCGAGACCACGTCAAGGTCATTGTAGGTTCTTGTCATCTGCTCTACCCGCTCAGAACTGAGAACTGCAAGGAGAACAAAAAACAACAAAATAAACACTCTTGCATGTATGGACATAAATTAAAACTGTCCTTAAATGCAAACAACTGAACTACAGATACACAGGTAACAGGTGTTTGGTTTGGCTAGAACAATACAGGAAGTAGAAACACCCATATACCACCACATGCGTTACGCATGCACAAGACACACAAACACGCAGCCTGAAATGACATGCATTTACTACACAGCTCAAAATCTTCTACAAAGAGTTGCTGACAAGTTGTCTAATGTTTAATATCTACAGCGTTCAGTCATGTGATCTTTCGTGGTCATATTCTACACAACAGCATTTCTCCTGACGTTCATCTGTTATATGATATGACCCCTTTAACTGAAGAGCAACAGGCGTCTATATTGTGAGATGAGCTGCTAACATCTGCAGACACTGGGAGATACTGTACAACAGCACACCGTACAGACTACAGCGTTACAGTGACAGAGAGAGAATGAGAGACAGACAGTGTTACCTTTACACAGACTGTTAGAACCATTATGAGCTAATGAGGACGAACCCACAGCTAGAAATGCTGAGAGAGAGAGGGGGGGGAACAGAAAGAGAAGTGTACATCGGGTAAATACAACCACAGAAGGGAAAATATTAAATATTCTGCTTTTGCCAGAATATAGAGAATATATATATAGAGAGAGACACACACAGAGAGACAGAGAGAGAGAGAGAGAGAGAGAGAGAGAAAGAGAGAGAGAGAGAGAGAGATAATAAAGCACCTGACGGCAGCCACTGTTCTTTTCCAGTGAGCTCCTGAATTAAAATAAACTCTTATTAGTGTAAATACACACACACACACACACACACGTTTCTCATTGAATGGCTCTATAGAATGCCAGGTTTACTATAAAATACAGGTTTACTATAGTTGAATAACACAGTAAAACGCTGGTCATTTATTCAGGGTACCGGTTGTGGAGGACATGAGTTGTGTACTTTAACATCAGTAAACTGTTCTTTCTGTCCTTCTAAAAGTATGACATTCATCTTACCAGCTGTAACCCTAAAGCAGCCTCCAGCCTCCCTCTCAGTCTCTCTGTGTTTTTTTTAAACATCAGGATCATTGCCCAGCTGTGAGGCAGAAAGTGTCGCCTCGTTTCTTACTTCTCTCCCCTCTTTTCACACTGACCCAAAAAGCTCAACCCCTCACAGTCATTAGTCTCCCAGCAGGTACTGGTTCCTGTCGGGCACAGATGCCTCCCTGCCTGGTCCAGACCAGAAATGTATGTTAAACACACACATTTGTTTGTTTGTCTCCCAGATGATTCTGAACATAACTGCATGTTCTTTTGGTTAAGTGCAGTTTAAAATAAACACTCACCAGTGTTTTTCAATTAAAAAAACAGAACATGTTTGGACCAAAAGTCTATGTGCTGCTATAACAGAATTCTGCAGGTTCCTGTCGGCTCTTTAAAATGACATCAGCACAACATGAGCGCTGACAGATGACATCAGCACAGAGAAATGATCTCAGACACAGAGAAACTGGAGCCCACACTTCCTGTACATACTGCAGAGGAGACAGCAACCGCCCAAAACAAAACTGGCACAACAAGTCCAAGGACATTTTCAGCAATGACCTAATGAAGTACACACACACACAAACCTAATGAAGTCCCTCACATTCTGCAGCAACCTCATGATAGATCTCTTTTTTTCTGTATGTTCAGCACAGGCAGGCCTGCTGCTCCCTCTCTTCACTCTCTATCCATCCATCTGCACCACACACACACCACACACACACACACACACCGCCTGACTCTGCTGTCAGCTGCACTTATGAGACAGACACTGAATTGCTGTGCCCTTGCGGTCACACACACATGCGCGCACACACACGCGCACACACACACACACACTTACTCATGTAGCGGAAGGTCTCCTCTGCCAGCATGGGTGAGATGGCGCTGGGTTCCACTGGAGAGCAGGAGGGGGAGATGACCCAGTCCTGACCCTCATACAGATATAAAGAGTCGCCCTCACAGCCACTGACCCCCACATCACACACCTTACTGCCCCCATCTACAGAGATACACACACGCACATAAACACACAACTTTTATTATTGCATGGTAAATAGCTGTACTACAACATCACAATAAAACAAATGGCTTTGGTGGGATAAATATTTAAATAATGATGTGCTTCTGTGAATACACACACACACACCTGTTCCTGCAGCCATTTCCTTTTTCTCCACACTCATTGGTTTCACCTCAAACATTCTGATTGGTCAGCTGGGCACATGAGGACGGGGCTCCTCACTCATGCCCAAACTACACAAGCAGAAGACTTCCTCCCGTCTGCTGATGTCACATCCTGTTTCGCATCAAAACATCATGGAGGTCCACCTGAAAGACACACCACACAACGTCATATTGACAACACAACTGTGTGTGTGTGTGGGGTGAGCAGAGAAACTCTGTTAAACTATGCATTTGTGTGTGTAGATTCAATGCATTATGCCTCTTACAAAAATTTACCACAGCAAACAATTTTATCTGTACAATAATAATTATTGATGACAGTTTGATGACATTTATTGTATTTAACTGTAGAAACTGGTGGTTATATTTGTGGCTAGAAGAGATTGTAAAGGTAACACAAGCACATACTTTAGGTCAAATGTTATACAAGCACAACATGATAACTGATCTTGCCACTGTATGTAAAGTGAAGTTTTCTCTGTGCTGGGGGAGGGAGGGGAGCCACTTCCTGTTATTCAGAAACTCAAAGACTTCAGAGCGATTTTAAGGAGCAAACATGAACTTCCTGTCTTCATGTCTGCAGGGAAGAATTCCCACAGTCCTGTCCAGCACAAGGTTCACAGAATAAGACATTCATGTGAGGAACGTTGACTGTCAAACGCATCAAACTCAGTGCAGAAATGAACCGCGTTCACAGCTTTAAGCATTTTTCTGCCACTGTTTTGTAATGTTTTGTTTTGGTTGCGCTGGTGAATGGAAGATACATTTGCTGCAGTAACTGTGGTTTGTGGTTAAAACTGTAGTTACCATGGTGCAGTTTTGCCACTAAATAAATCAAATTGAAATAATTTGAAAACTTATGAATAGTTTCCTTCCATGTGTTTGTAAAGCTGAAGGGAACAGTGCAGACAGAGACAGAGATAAAACCAGTCTGGTTTTCTGTGGCCCAAAGTGAAAGTTAACAATCTACGGTCGGTTTTGTTTCACTGTGACTCAAAGCAGGTTATGTAATTATCAAATAATGCACAAATCAGTAAACCCTAAAACAGCTCTTTACAAACTGTTTCTTTGTTTTACAATTCAATGTAGCAGATTAGACATAATTGTAAAACTTGTTTAATTTACCATATCATGGTTAGCATCTATTCACTACAAAATCATCTGCTGAAAATTCAAATTCATTTTTCCTTTCCACCAATTTTCCAGTTACTGCTAGTTTTACAGGCCCATGCATCCCATAATTCACAACAATCTGCCATGGAACAAAACAGCTTTTACTATTTACACACTTCTGCTTTTTGTCTTTTTAGGAAGTACCAACGTGATGACAAGCCCTGTTATTTTAATATCAGGACTCATACCCATAATGCATT
>JBAJNP010009982.1:0-17165 GCA_036877545.1 Yasuhikotakia modesta | reverse complement strand
AGTTTATTTTCTAGTGGCCATAGGAAATAACATTTCTTAGAATTAAGGTACAATTATGAATGTTTCGCTGGACGAATACATTAATTAATTGTTATTATTAGTTCTGCTTGATCAGATARAACATCTATACATGTACATACTACGTAATTCGTGTAATTGATTACAGTTAATTATACTTATTATTACCTTTGAGCTGAAGCTCAGATTCCCTCGTTTCAGCGGAAGATAGTGTTTTAAACAACGCTTTCTAAACCGGCTGACACGCTACACAGTCTTTGTCTGTCCCTCTCTCCTTCCACATATGACAAATGTCACACCCACACACATACTTGTGCAGTCCTACATTTGATTTTAGGAGAAGTAAGGCTGATGTGGCTTAGTAGTAGTGTTGTCAAATACTGAGCTGTATGGCACTTGTGTGAGTGTGTGAATAGTATGTTGTCTGAGCCACTGAGCCACTCTTTCCACACCCACACACAGCTGTTGACCCTAACCAAGGTCTTTTGGCATGCTATCACACACATGTACAGTCATAGTCCTCATTTCTGTATGTTAGTGATACTGCACTCATATTTCCCATTAGGACAATGTGAAGTCTGTGTGCAGGACACTGAAATGTAATTACATTTGTTATTTTTAAATTATAAAAAAATAAAATGTGTGTATATTATGTATTAGTGTGACTGTGTTAAATTAATCTGCATGAGGAATTAACCTAATAAATTAACATCTATTTATAAAAATATTTAAAATATATGTTTTTATTAATAACATGAGTGCTTATATGCATCTGCAGGTCTGTTGCTGTCTTGACAGAGTGTATGCGGAACAAAACAGTGGCAAAGTTTCTCCGCGAGCGTCAGGAGAGTCTAAAACACTCCCTTCCTCTTGGCTCCTACCTGCTTAAACCTGTCCAGAGAATTCTAAAGTACCACCTACTTCTGCATGTATGGTTACACACTTCACTTACAAAAAAAGTACCATAGTGGAGGGTTTCTGACTAGTTGGCTAGTCCCACCACTAGTCATGCATTAGTCAATGCCTTTGTGATTCACGGACGTTGTGATTTCAGTTGTGCTTTTTCAGTATGTGAAAAATCTATAAAGTACACATTTATAACAGCTAAACATATTTAAAGGGATAGTTTACCCAAACTGAAAACTTGATTATTTTGAAAAGTTAACATGTCAGACACATCTGTAATAAGGCAACTGGTTTCTTTCAGGAGATCGCTACTCATCTTGAAAAAGATTCAGAGATGTACGATGTCATCCAGGAGGCAATTGACACCATGCAGAGGGTGGCCTGGCACATCAATGACATGAAAAGAAAACATGAGCATGCAGTGAGACTGCAGGTCCATACATCAACTTACATACACACTACATAAACATCAAACTAGGCCACTTTACAAGAATTGTAAAATGCATTGTGCATTGACACATGCCCAGGTCGTCAAGCTGGTCTTTGGAAAATGATACTTGAATTTGTTGATTTAGAAAAATGGTACACCACATTAAAACCAGGACCAGCAGTCAGTAGTTCAACTGATCTGCTTGGATGAAAGTTTCCCTGCTTCATGCCTGAGAAGCTGACTACACTAACTGTGTCCACTAGCTGCCTTCCTGTTAGCTCAACTTGCAGAGCATTGCGTTAACACCGCAAAGATTGTGGGTTCGATCCCAGGGGAAGGCAAGTCCTGATAAAAACATGTGTACCTTGAATTCACTGTAAGTCGCTTTGGATAAAAGCATCTGCCAAATGAATAAATGTAAACTGTGAAAAATATCAGTTATTATACATTTTTTGCATAATACTAGTGTACACAAATGTTTTAACCTAAACCCTGTAAGGATTTGTTATACTGTATAAGTAGATAATGAAACATACTTTAGACTTTGCCTTTTTAAGGCTAGATACTTTAAAAAACCTCGCTACCTGCTAGATTCTGGATGTGGTGGAAACAAAAGAACATTCTTGTTGGGGCTTATGAAACTTAAATGTCATCTCTATTTTACCTGTTTTACCTTTTATGTTAATAAAAAAAAACACAGAAAAGAGATTCTTTATCTCACTTTCTTTCAGGAGATTCAGAGTTTGTTGACTAACTGGAAAGGGCCAGATCTGATTGGCTATGGTGAGCTGGTTCTCGAGGGAACATTCCGTATCCAGAGAGCAAAAAATGAAAGGACACTGTTCCTCTTTGACAAACTGCTGCTGATCACCAAGAAACGGGAGGAGACTTACACCTATAAGGCCCACATCCTGGTAAAACTATATCAAGACTTGTTATAGAATAAGGCATTTCTTAATGCTAATTTTCACTGTTTAAAGCTGCTTGTATCTCTAATATGCATTTGTTTCTAACAAACAATAGTTAATATACTAATGTAACATGGTTTGCAATCAAACTAACAGGTGTATTCATGGAACTTGAATATGAGCTGAATTTAGTTATGTTTTTCTATCAGGGTAGAAATTACAATTGTTGTAGGGGTTTATGTAATTTAAATATGTAATTAAAAATTTCAGCTCTGTGAATTTATTCACTTTGTTTTCCAGTGCTGTAACTTAATGTTGGTTGAGGTAATTCCTAAAGAACCTCTAAGCTTCAGTGTGTTCCACTACAAGAACCCCAAACTTCAACATACTGTGCAGGTAACAGCAAACATTTAATACATAAACGCCATGTAACCCAAGATCAGTGTTTTGTGTTAAACACACAATTGATTGGCCAGCCTGAGGCTAAGGCTTCTTATATATGGCCAGTCACCTTAAACTTTACCTTGGTACATGCCCCTCTACCTACAGGCTTCGGCATGTTTATATAGGTGTGTGTGTGATTGCATGAGTCTCACCTAAAGTCAGTGCTGTTACATTTGACCTGTGTGTTGGACTTCAGCTGAGCAGTCATAAATATAGTGCAGTTTGTACCACAGAGCTCAGAAGTTACAGAATGCCCATAAATCAACTCTCAAATTAAGTTAATATACTCATGTAACAATTTATCTTCCAATTTATCTTCCAGGGTCATCAGGCGTAGAAGAATTTCACTGCTTATCATACTGTGTACGATTATGTATGTGACAAATAAAATTTGAATTTGATTTTCTGATGTGATTGGATGGCTCAAACTAATGTAGCTGTAATGAAGAGTCAACACTATTAGGATCCATGTGCAGTATTTTATTAACAAACTCAGCCCATATCAAACTCAACAGTTGCAAACAAGAGTAATCCAGATATAGGCACTGGTCAAAGGGGCAGGCAGAGAACAATCAAAAAATGATTAGCAGTCCAGGTTAGTGATGTGTGATTTGAAGCAAGGCTTCGGAGCCTGTGTCGAGCAAAAAGGGGCGTGTCAGATGAAGCTCCAGTTCGAGAATTGTATCGTTAGCGTAAGAATCACGTGACTGATGACAAACGAGGCCTCGGATTCTGTGGGGACACGGGATAGTTTCGTTTTGAGTATCGCTTTCGCATAAAGAGGGTTCGAACCTTACGGCACTTTGTGTTTTGAGCTTCTTTTTTTGAATAACCAATAAAAGCTATGTTTGTCATTTACCCCATAACACGATGTTGCAGTGTACATTTCACTACCAGTTCCACAAGCACTCTTGCAGTCAGTTTCATTCAGTAGATGTTTATTTTATATTATATTTGATTAATTCAATGTATTTTTAGTATTCATCATCATCATAACACTCAATTAATAACATTCCCATGCAAACACACACTCTTATGTTCATTAAGACAGTAAAGTTTTTTTTTTAAATATTTATTTAATACATAAGGATTCTAGGATACTCCAGCTCAATTGATTGTCATATATTTCTTTGCACAGCAGGTGTCACTAGTGAGAACAATTCAGTGAGGCTTTGAGTAATGAACCTTGTGGTGAGCCTTTGGGCTGGAAAGCCCCATTGGTTCATGAAGCTTCATTTTGCCATCACTAGTCCAGGTCATACACAGTAAACCCAACACAGATAGAAACGCTCAGAATAGGCCACATGGGAACACTAGACTTCACCACGAGTGTTTGTTTGGTGTGCGCTTATAAACAGTACATCATTAGTTAAAATGGCCACCACCTGGAAGGGGCGTGGCCCAGGTACGGGGTCCATGGGAAATGTAGTCCTTAAGCTACAGGAGCAGTTAGAAGGTAAAATAAATTGTATTTCAAAGCAGAGTGGACATGTTTGCTGCTTTAATCCCACTCTCTCTCTCACTCTGTTCACCAGTTACTTGCTTATAACCTAAGGTACCCAAGCTTATCTTGAATAACAAATTAAAGTAGCAGACTGTTTATTGTGCCTATAAAATTAACTGTGTATAAATGCATCATAATTTAGGCCTTGTCCCAGTCAATCACATCTGTTTGTTAGTCTCTGACTTTGCTAACGTCCAACCAGTAAATGAAACAATTTGTTTTGACTTGTGTTGATGTTCTTTGATTTCTGGATAACTTGGTTGCAGTGGGTTTTATAGAGGTGTAGCAGTAAATGATCTTAAACCATTTGATTGAGCTAATATACCTTTAATTCTCCTTCAGGCAAAGACTCAGCAGGATAAGAGAATGTGGGTCTTGCATCTAAAACGGCTGATCCTTGAAAATCATCCTGCCAAAATACCAGCCAAGGTTAGATTTGTATTACTGTAATACACAAATATTACTGTGAAATAAATACTGCAATACAATGTTTTGCTTGTGCCAAATGTCCTAAAAATAATGACAATAAAAATAATCACTAAAACAATGTCACATAAAAACAAATCACATAATATAATTTTTAAAAAAATTATCTCTTTCCACAGGCAAAGCAGGCCATTCTGGAGATGGATACTGCAAGTAAGCATTAAAGCCATTGTATAACTATATATTGTGTTTCAAGGAACTGGATTTTAGACAGTAGTTTACATTTTTCAGATCATCCAGGTTTTCACTATAATTCTGAGGGTGACAGGAGATTGAACACTAAAGAAGATCCCTCTCCTCGGAGAGCACGGAGAAAGACAGGTGAGAGTCAGCATACAAGATGTTTTGGCTTCTTGCCAATTAGTTTGTAATAAAAATGTAAAAATAATCAAATAACAAAATCCTTTATTTGTATACATTATTTTATAATTTATATTGTACCAACAAATACAGCTAGCAGTAAGTGAACAGAATGAAACTGGCCTGCCAAACTGGGTTTATTTAGGCAAAAAAAGAAAACTTAATTTCATTTTTTCAATTGATTTGCTTTTCACTTATTGTTCATTTTTTTCTCTGACTTATGTTGTTTTCCTTCCTAGAGCCCTTATCTAAATTACTGAAAAATTCAAAACACATTAGTAAGTAAACTTTGGTTTAAAAGTGATTATTGAGAAAAGTAAATAAATAGTGGTAATCATTCTAAAAGAATTTTGTTTTTCATTTTGACTTTTCTTGTTTTGCTGAAGTATCCAGTCCAGATATACAAAAGGTAAAAAAAAAATCACAATACAGCATGTATTTATTGTATAAATTAAACTGAAATTTGAAG
The DNA here is from genome assembly GCA_036877545.1 of Yasuhikotakia modesta. NCBI lineage: Eukaryota > Metazoa > Chordata > Actinopteri > Cypriniformes > Botiidae > Yasuhikotakia > Yasuhikotakia modesta. The sequence continues at coordinate 11,640 of JBAJNP010009982.1, read as the reverse complement.
TAAAATATGAATACATCTCAAACACACACATGCTAGAGAACTAAAAACTTGAATTTGTTACTCACAGCATTCTAATTTTGGAGTCACTCTGCTGTCACCTGTGGCTCATTTGGGTTCTATTGGCCGATCACGTAGCCTTGTCAGTGAATCACAAGAGTCTCTGGACCCTGGCGACCATGGTGACCACAGCGATGTAGATGAAGGGCCGCATCCACAGGATGCTGATGATGAGGACGATACTGGTCTGGTTAGTGCGATTTAATGCCATACTTCAAGTCTGTTTAATAAGAGGTTAGTTTAAATTAAAGAGGTTAGGTGGACCTAGCTGTTTGGTGCTAATACAATCTTGACAGTCTTATCAAAAACATCACATGTTCCATGTTTTTATCATCCTCTAAATCTATATACAGCTCAAACCATCATGAATGTCCTAAAAGGTGGCTTTTGTACACCAGGGTTCTAGGGGTAAGCTGAGAGTGCCAGGAAAGAATAGCCAGAAGAAATTAAACCAGCAGGTATCTGTGGACAGCATTGACCAGTGGAGAAATCACAACCTCACTCATGCAAATCTCCAGGTAAAAGCAATAGACATATCCAGGTTATATATTCACTGTTTTTTTAAAGTATGCTGCTTGTTGGAAGATAACGTCTCAGGTTGCGCATGTAATCGTGGTTAGGGAACAAGACACTGCATCAAAACTCTATGAGAACGGCTCCAGTGCAAATCACACTCAGATTCATGTGTGAAATCAGTCCAGTTGGGGAGCAATACATCACAGACAGGGTGATGTCATGACTAGGAAGCTTAAAAGCATGTGCATTGAGCAAAGGCTCGGCCAAGTCTGTACCATGGCATTCTGCCCCAGTGGAGCTGGATGGATCAAAGGGAAAGGGTACATTGCACTGTCTCTCAATAGACAAAGAGGGAGATTCTCCATATCTGCTTCACCGCCTCGGGATGAAGCCTCTGTTGCCCATGCCTTGGTCTCTGTCCTGACAGGATGTCTGCTCCCAAACTGAGACATCCAGGGATGTGAGCAGCTCAGCGAGAGGAGCTTCCCCTGGGACCACACAAGGATCTTGTGCAGCAACCTGTAAAGGGGGTTGTGATCACTGACCTCCTTGGTGGTTAATGTAAGAGACCACCACTGTATTGTCTGTGCAGACCAACACATGACGGCCTCTCTGGTCCAGGAGAAAATGTTTCAAGGTAGAAACACTGCCAACATTTCCAGGCAGTTATTGTGCTCGGTAAGATGGTGACCTCCCCTCAGACCATGGGCTGGGCGGCCTCTCATGACCACTCCCCAACCGGTGAGGGAGGCATCTGTTGCTTGTGTTATACGGCAACAAAGAGCTTCCAGCACCATGCCCTGAGAAAGTAACCAAGGTTTCTTCCACATGTCTAAGGCACATAGATGTGGACATGTTTGTCCCCTGCTTGGATTGAGTCAATCCGCATTATTACACTACCACATTCACATGTTAAATGTTGTAGAGTAGAGTGTTACATCTACCAAACCAAATTCCTTGTGTATGCAAGTATACTTGGCCAATAAACCTAATTTTGATAGGCAGCGCTGTGTGACCTTGATCAACCCTTGTTCTTGGTCCACCACTGTAGGGACCTCTTGTAAACCAGACCAATAGGTATTACGTTGGACGCAGCTGCCATCAGACTCAGCAGTTGCTAAAACTCCTTTACAGTGAGTGACTGGCCTTCTTTTACTCTCTTGATGGCAGTGAGGATCGGCTTGATCCAAGCAGGGGACAAACATGCCTGCTTCATGATCGAATCCCACACAACAACAAGCTGCCATAGACCTGCCAACCATACATCCTTGGTGGCATGGAAAGATGGATTAGTGTCTTCTAAGTTTTAACATGTCCTTAAACGTGAGACCCTTGCTCTCATCAATCTCTTTCAGCAGGTTGGCTTGGTATGCCTGTAACACCGCCAAGGTGTACAGAGCTTCTGTGGGCTGAGCTGGGGCCTTAAGGATGATGCTACGCCGGAGATACATAACAGTCTGTTCAATCCGGGTCATCGCCTTTTCTGTTATAATGCAGCCCTGCCACATTGCCATAATAATTAGAAGCGGCGCTGCAGATACAGGTTGAGTATGGTTTAGCAAAAACCACTGTGGGCTCTGATGCGGAGGTAGAGGCTGGCTATGCGAACAGCATTCATATAGCTCACTTTTTTGCAGCTCAGCCTGTTCCTCGGTGGGCCTCGGTGAAGTTCAATTTAGTCACAACCTGAGTAACAACCTCCAAAATCTCCTCATATTGTGGGGACTGAGAATTGAACAATTTCCCCTTTACATCCATTCATCTGTGGATGAGTGGGGAGAGTCAAGCTCTCTCCCTGGGGTTGAGAAACCACAGAGTGGACTTGAACTGTAAAAATATAAAAAAAAGTGATGAGATCTTCTTATCTGTCACTCCTGGCTGGCTCGCCAATGTAAGAAAAAAATGACGAAGAACGTTGAAGGTTCCAACGAAATAAAAGTTTATTGAGTTGTTGCAGTAACAAAGTGGGTTCAGCTCAGAGTCAGAATGAACATCACATGTTATAAACATGAACATTTAATACTGTTAGGTAGACTTTTTCTAGCAACCCTAATGTATATTGGGCTTTACTTTAAATGTAAATTAACAGCTATGGTAACAGTGATTGCCTCTCATTTCCACAGAGTGGCTATTGTTACAGGTGATCACCCAAATTGCCTGACCAAATGTTTACCTGAATGTAAACATTCAGGCTACGTGTCTCTTTGATCAAAGTTGATTCTTGAAGTCTCTCTCTCTCAGGCTTCCTTATTTTAACAGGATTACTGTTAATTCTGTAAATACAGAAATAGATGTCTTTATGATAAGCATACTTTATGATAATTAAGATATGGTCACTACAGAAATGATTCTCACTATACAGTAATTCACTATTTTCAAAGCAGATTCCAAAAGTTTAGATTGCCAGAGAATACAGTATCACAGTATAAGATATCTGATGGTCTAGCTAAAATGTTCTACAACTACCTGGCTAAATGGGAACTGTTAAAAAAGTACAGGTTTGTCTTAGGAGGGGTGTAAAGCCCTGTTCTTGGCTGGCTAGTGTCCTGCAGAGTTTGAGATTGAGCACCCTGTGTATAATACTTTTATACACAGCATGATTTAAACACATACAATTTATAATATATTTTGTAAAAAGGCTTATTATTATGTTTTCAGATAGCCAAACAGTCCCTGCAAAATGAGGCTGTCAATACCCCTATCCTATGGGTGACTGGTCCCCCTGAAACGGAAGCAGATAAACATATCTCTCACATGCTGGGAACAAGCACAGAACATTCTGTTTGTAACATTTGGGCAGACCATCGTATCCGAAGGGCCATGTTTCCAACTCGCCAAAAGACTGTCCAAATTGATGATGATGAGGACATCTACCAAATGTTCTTGCCAACTGAAAATGATATAAGCAGCCATGATGCAGAGAGTGACCATGAGACTGCTGTCCATTCAGAAAGACCTTGTAGCTGGCATGTTGAACAGACTCAAACATTGCAGTTAGACCTTCCTGCAAGTGGGGGCAAGGTTCTTCGGAGGGCTAGTAGTGTTGGAGAGAAACAAAGTGAGCGACAAAATCCTACCAAGCGAGCCTTACAAGAGGACGAAATTGACCACCAGACTGAATCCTCAAGCAATGAAATTTCAGGGTCGTCTTCCACCGAGCAGTTAACGATTGATGATATTGAGAATGTTTATGACAACATTAGTTATGAGGAGCTTCAAGCCATGGGTCTAATTCGTAAGGATCAAGTAAACAATGCTCTTTCTGAGGCAGTAGAGGTTAATCCAAGGATAGCGCCACAAGTTATAATTACTCCAACAGATACTGAGAGTTCACATGAGAGCAATAGGTCTTCTGGTCAAGAAAGGGAGGCATTTAAGACATGTGAGCTTCAAATTGTTGAGGATGAGGAGAATGTTTATGACAAAATTGTCTTCCAGGAATGCCCAGTCCTTTCAGCTGATACAGATAAGAGAGAACTACAAAGCTTGAGAGCATCTGAAATAGATCTCATGACAAGCCAAATTTTAGGAGGCCTTTTTTCTGAGGAAAGCCAGCATCCTAAGAACAACACAATAGTTGACCAGGCCCAGATTTCTCCTGCTTCACTTTCTGATATTGAAAATTTTCAGCTTTCTTCACCTGATCACATGTTAGAGCAAGTGGATAAGATTTGGAATGATTTGGAAAACTATATTCTAAAAAATGAAAAGAAACAAGACAAACTTCCAGCAGCATTTCCTGTTAGTGGAACAGACCCCACATGTAAAACACATGACTCTCCACAAAAACCACACGATTCTCCACTCAAAGACTTGTTACAAAAAACACACAGCTCCCCCAAAAAAGCAAACAGGTTACAACAAAAAGCCACCCCTGTTGTTGAAACACTCAACCCTTTGGCTTCAATTCCCCCGCCAACTGTCCAAATTCCCATCTTCAACATTCCAGACTGCCCTGCAAAAAACAAGTCAGAGGAGAAAGATGAAGCTTCTCCATCTCCTTCTCTTCCTTTGCCCCCCATCCCTGAACCTCAACCTGGCACTGTAAAGAGTATCCGCAACAAACTAGCAAGGTTAAGCAGTGGAAGCTTCCGTATGGATGATGAGGACATTCTTTCACCGAAGGACTCAGAGCTTCAGTCCCTGTTTAGAAGTTCGGAATCTGGGTCCTCTGATCTGCTGCTGGGTGGGGAAGCTGGTGACCAGGTTTTTGAGTTAGGAGAAAAGGGAAAGAACAGAGTGTTCCTTATGGCTAGGCAGTACAGTCAAAAGATCAAAAAGGCCAACCAATTACTGAAAATGAAAAGCATGGACCATGAACTCAGTTGTGCTAGGGTTAGGATAAGCAAACAGAAAGATCTGGCAGCAATACTGGAGGAGAAGAAACAAGGAGGTACTGCTATAGGTAAGACATGTGCATGGTTAAAGTTATTCTTTGTTTTTTGTAGGTTCTTAAAAACTATGGCACTGAACACTGCTCTGTTTGAGCATGAGGTCTAAAACAAAGGTTTAAGTTAAGGATGGAACAATTTGTTTACAGGGGGTGTTTTTGGGACATTTTGAAAACTCTATTTGTGGATCATCTTGGCACAGAAATGATGCACTATAAAATACCATAACAGCATAACAATGTGCTTTAAATTATTAAAGTGATTTTCTTAACGTAAATTCATTTGTTTCTCTTTCTTTATTTTGTGCAGGTGCAAGAATAGCAGAGTACTCTCAGTTGTATGAACAGGTGGGTTTTAAGGGTTCTTCTACCACTCCTCCAGTACTGAAGTCATCTGTCAGTATTGCTGGCCCCCACCCACTTTTCCACAACACCACCTCATCTCCATCCTTGTCTGAGAGCTCAATGCAAGAATCCGACTGGTTAAACTGCACATATAGTAACAGGGAACTTGCTGACTTTGTGTCCTGGCCTGTGGAAACAGCAGCAGCATCATCCACGTCAAGAGGAATTACCCCTGCAAGTTCAACCCCTGTATTGAAGAACCTTCCACCCACTCCAAGAACTCCACCCAATCAGCGTTGGAGTACCTGTGTGTCAACACTAAGTAAAGATGACTCTGATCACATTTACTCTTCAATAGGACCACGTACCAATAAAGTGCCATCCTACAATCGTTGCCAGTCCTCATCTTCTCTGGTAGACCAGACTGTGACAGAGAATGGCAGGGAACCATGCAATCAACTTTGTAAGATGCACGGAAAAGAATTAAGGACACATATGCCTTGGCAACATAGCCTCCCTGAGTGTCCCAGCCAAGAGATTTCTGACCTTTCCATGCCTTGTGATATCACACTTCGAGACTCACAGAAAGTACTGGTGCTGGGCAGACAAGCACCACTTAACGTGCAAAGTGCCACTGAAAATTATCTGGCCAACTTTAAAGACAACGGAGACGATGATGATTATGTGGAGATCCGTTCTGAAGATGAGGACGAAGAACAAAACCAAGAGCTATACCATATACCAGCACAGTGGCACAGTATGCCTGGAACTGCAGTTAAGTACTGCAGCCAACCTCAAAGCATGCAAGGCCTGGAAAAAGAACAGCAGGTTTCAAATAACCCTGAGATGACGCTACAGGGATACCTGTGGAATGATCCCGATTGCAATCAGGGTGTAAATCAGCCCAAAATTGTTCAGTCACTGAGAGAAAGATTCCAGTGTCTCAGCTCTAACAGTTTTGCATAGAAAGTGAGAACAATGGACAACATACAATACAGAAAATGAGACATTCCAAAACTTCCACATGGAACATGTTACACAAATTAAAGACACAATAAACAGCATATATACAATATTTGAACTGTAATATACTTTACTAAGGTACACACAAAACACAACAACAGCACACAAATTTTAAATGATGAATTCAGTGCTTTTCTGCTCATGTCTATACTTTAATTCAAATTAACACTGTAGCAGATACATATCTAATTAGGACAGTATGTACACAACATGTTTCTAGATAATTTATTTAATCTGTTTCTTCATATAAGGATACATGCTAAACAATGAGGGCAAGATTTCAGAGTCAAATTATGATTCTGTTTAATTCAAAAGAGAGTGTAGTTCATAAGACAAAAGAGCAAATAAAAAATTAACGTAGACCTAATTCTTATACATACTTTTCTCTTAAGCTATTACAATAACTTATAAACTACTGGTTATACTATTCTAGTACATGTATATAAAAGTCATCATTAAAGATTTAAGATATGCCACATAAGGAGCACATAACTGACAATAGTAATTCATTATCAGTGTAGACAACTTTGAATTGGAAAACAATGCTGATATTTCATTTTTATTGTGTAGAATTATGCCATTAGTAAATCCATATATATTATACTTTACATTAGATATAAAATATCAGACAATAAAGTAATAGGTATATTTAAAAAAATATAATGAATTTCATGCTAAAGTATTAATTACAGACAACCTTGCCTCAGACATTAGCATAATATCAGTAACAAGTATTTCTGCCAATGTAATTAGCCATTAAACCAGAAATATGTTATTTACTTAATTTTAGGTTTGTTTCTTTTCAGGGGACCATGTTGAAGAATGTGACAGTGAGGTATTAAAAGTGTACTGTAATTTGATGTAAATTTGAGTTAATGGTTTTGTATTGTTTCATATTTTTCTGTGTAAAATGGTCAGAATTGGTTTTCTCTAGCCTGTCTCCACCTACAAATAAAACACTGGTTAGCTCACACACTGTCATTCCAAATATTTAAAGATTTTTGATTGTGTTTTTCTCAGCACAATTAAATTTTGTCCTTTATTTATTTACTTTTTGGTCTTTCCCTAATTGTTAATTGTTGAGATCACATCTGTTTCACCTTGATGTAACTATTTATTAAAGGTTTGGATTGGTTATTCAGCTGGAATGATTTTGAAAAAAAAATATCAAAGGTTTAAATGTGCTGTGAATATTGCATGTTTTTTTCTTGTATGTGCACTGTTCAAATATGTTACCTTATTAAAATGTTACATTTAAAATAAGAAATTCTACTAAATACAGTTGTAAATAAACTTTATAAATATAGTTGAGTTTAAATATGGATTGAAACTAAGAATTATATGTATTTTTCAGTACATTTTGTTTTCGGTTTCATTAATGGGGACAGTTAGCCTTCATTGTAATTGTTTCTTATGCACTTTCCTTCAATTATTTTTCATGTTGTGTTTGTAAAGATGTACATTTTCATGAATATTGCTAATGATCTTTTATGAAGTTAAGGTTTTGCCTTTTTATAACTGCCTTGTTAGTAACTGTTTAAATGTGTTTTACGCAACAAATAAACCTTCAATTAAAACAAAAACTTTTATTGCCCTTAGTTGTACATCATACTCAATTTATCATCAGATGCTTAATTTTTATGAACAGCTTTGTGAAGATGAATCTTTATATAGTAATATAAAGGTCTTACAATCCATGGTTGGGTAAAATTTGGGTAAAACAGGAGTAATTTATTACTACTATTTATTATTAATTTAAAGTAAATTCTTCAATGCTGGTTTGTTGTTACCCAACCATGGGATCAGACAAAGCAGAATAGGTTTATTCATATCCCAAAGGTTTGTTCTGTTTGTATTTAATCCAATCATGTGTATTTGTTTAACCAACTGTGTTGGGAAAGAAAAAAACTGTTTTTAGGTTGGACTATATATGGACTATAACAAATTAAATTATGGGCATTTTTCCAGTAGCCACCCTTTGCCTAAAATTTGCAAAAATGTACTCTGGGCATTTTATTAACAAGCTTCTTGCCACATAGCAATTTGGGCCATGACTGGCCCAAGTTAATTACCCATAATTGGTCCTGAATTGAGCAAGAACAAAATGTAACATTGGAACTAAAATGCAACCTTAAGAAAACCTCTTAAATGTCACTCCAGTTTTCAATAAAAATAAAACAAGTGCCATGTTTTTGTTCATGACGTTTCACTTTAAATGTAACAGTGATCATCAATGTTTTTGATCATTAAGTTTCATGATTTGCCTAATGCTTGAACGTCCATGTTTCTGGTCAGGAACAAGATTTACTCAACCCATAACACCTAAACATCCATGTTTGTAGTCATCAACAAGTTTCACTTTACATAACACTTAAGTGTCCACGTTTGTGGTCAGGAACTAGTAGCACTCTTAAAATGACTCAGAAAACAACATCATGATTCTGTCAACAAACAAGTTGCACTTGTTGTGGCCAGTCTGCAGTCCTCAAAAACTCAGTAAGTAATAATTTGAAGAAAACGTCTCAGAGTCAGTTGTCCAGGTCAAAGAACAACAATATTTTATTGCAAGCAATAAAAGATGATGACAGCTTCACATCAGCTCCACATCCAACACCATCATCATCTAACACAAACAGAGTAACTCAATCGGTTTTATTAGAATCATACATGTGCATTATCTAATAGCAGTACATCCATGTGCATTTTCTAACCAGCAGTACATCCATATGCATTTTCTCTCCAATACACTCTGCACTCTCAACTTTTTGAACATCCATTCCTAAAGTCATCTACCTCCTAAACGAATTAGCTTCAAACCCTTCAGGGAAGCAGGGTTACATATGTAACCTGAGATGTTCCCTTTCAGGAACTTGACCTATGAGAACGAGATGCCAAGTACACCATAGTGAGGGGACCCCTGCCCTATGTCGAGTCCAACAAATTTACTAGTTGGGGCCTGAAAAATCAAGGCCCAACTATTAAAACCTGACAAAGCGGATCTTAAATGGGACACACACCCCCACCCTTCTTGGGAACAATAAAATAACGGCTGTAGAGCCTTTTTGCCTTTTGCCACCTCAATGGCCTCCATCCCTAACAGAGAAACCACTTCTTGTTCCAACACCAAAGACTGCACTGGGCCCACCAGTGTGGGAAACCAACATTCAGCTGGTTGGCGAGAGATGAACTGGATTCTGTAGCCTAGTTCTAAAGTGCCCAAGACCCATTGAGATATGTCTGGCAGTAGTTTCCATGCAGCCATGAAATTCTTTAGTGGTACCAGCCTCTCGAGGTTGGTCTCTGGAGTAACCATAACTGGATTGTTGGTGCCCTGTAACAGTCACCAGACAGGGAACATCTGAGATAACCTGCATAGAGGCCTCCTTAAAGGCTGTTACCGCTCAGAAAGGAACAATGGGGAGATACTTGCATAAGGCTGCTGTGTTCCCTGAAGCACAAAAAGTGGCAAGGGTAGGAAGTTCAAGTTCAATTTATTTATAAAGCGCTTTTTATAATGGTACATTGTTACAAAGCAGCTATATTAATGTAAATAAAATGTCAAGAGATATTTTCCAAACTTGAAAATGAAACAAATCTGAAAATAATAGATAATTAAATGTAATAAACAATCAAAAAATACACAAACTCACAAAAGAAACATTAAATATACACATACACACACAAAACAGACAGTGAATATACACAAGTACCTCCAGAACAGACTTAATAAATATACACATAAACATAAATGCGGAAATTTTGTAAAAATCTCAAAACTTATAAAACTATTATGTTGAATAGTTACAGAGTTTCCTGAGTGGGGTGTCAAATCTAGTGTCAGCAGACTCCCTTTAAGCAAGCCAACAGAGCGACAGTGGCAAGGAACCAAAACTCCAGAGATGGTAAATTGAGAAAAAAAACCTTGTGAGAAACCAGGTTAGGCGGGGAGGGGCAGTTCTTCTCTGGCAAGTTAAAACTGCAGTCTGTAACCATGACTATGATTGGTTTAAATAAGAGGCAGGATGATTAAGTGGAAGAAATGTCTAAATGGTGATTATAGTTTTAAGATAGGAGAAAAATGACATGGTAGGCGTTAAGTACCAAAGGTTACTGATAGCAGCTCTAACAACAATCTGCTGTTACAATACAGGCTATGGACTGGAGATTTAAGTTGTTGTTTGATGGATTAAAAAATGAATAGTGACAGAATTTAAAATAATGTAGAAACGTATGACCAGCACTGGAGTAGGCCAGACAGTGAATCTTCTGGGAAACGCCTAATGACAGAGACCACAACCAGGAGCAACTGGAGACCGGACTGATGAGTGGCCCATTATGAGGCAGGTTCATCTAACCCTTCCCCTGGGAGGAAGCCCCCAAAACAAAGAAATAATTAGCTTAGCTGCTGTTTATGGCATAGTACACATAAATCAACTTGTCACTAGATAAGAATTATCAATTGAACTATGAAAATGCACTACTAAAGAGATGTGTTTTTAGTCTAGATTTAAACTGCAACAGCGTGTCTGAGCCCTGAATAGTATCTGGGAGATCGTTCCAGAGTTTAGGAGCCAAGTGTGAGAAAACTCTGCCACCTTTAGTTGACTTATTAAGTCTAGGCAGAACCAGCAGACCAGCGTTTTGAGAGCATGTCGCCCATATCGGTTTGTAATGAGATAGGAATTGAGATGAGATGCAGAGGAGTTAATGATGTTTAAAAGATACTCCTGAATTGCTTTTAATAGCTCTAACAATAGGGTGGTTGGTATAGTGTCTAGTACACATACAGGGAGTGCAGAATTATTAGGCAAATGAGTATTTTGACCACATCATCCTCTTTATGCATGTTGTCTTACTCCAAGCTGTGTAGGCTCGGAAGCCTACTACCAATTAAGCATATTAGGTGATGTGCATCTCATTAATGAGAAGGGGTGTGGTTTAATGACATGAACACCCTATATCAGGTGTGCATAATTATTAGGCAACTTCCTTTCCTTTGGCAAAATGGGTCAAAAGAAGGACTTGACAGGCTCCGAAAAGTCAAAAATAGTGAGTGAGATATCTTGCAGAGGGATGCAGCACTCTTAAAATTGCCAAGCTTCTGAAGAGTGATCATCAAACAATCAAGCGTTTCATTCAAAATAGTCAACAGGGTTGCAAGAAGCGTGTGGAAAAACCAAGGCGCAAAATAACTGCCCGTGAACTCAGAAAAGTCAAGCGTGCAGCTGCCAAGATGCCACTTGCCACCAGTTTTGCCATATTTCAGAGCTGCAACATCACTGGAGTGCCCAAAAGCACAAGGTGTGCAA
>JBAJNP010009981.1:0-17168 GCA_036877545.1 Yasuhikotakia modesta | reverse complement strand
TCAACAGTTTTATTTGCTGTGTTTGTGATGGTGTATTATGTGTTATGTGTGCTGTCAGCAAAAAACATCTCACAAACCTTTTAAATAACCTTCATCCTAAAGTGAAAAAGAATAGAAACAGAATGAAACATGTTTTTTCATTGCAGTTTCACATTTTAATTAATTAATTAAATAATGGTTAAAGTTTTTTCTCCAAACCTGTCATTACTGCAATGCAATCACCCCCATTAGTTTAAAGGCACAATTAAAATATGCATAAATATTATATTGTTTACATCGTAAGTTATGTGCTGTAACTGATGTGCTGCCTGTAATGCATGTATGGTGGTCATTTAAATAATATGACACTATTACCACTAGATAGCAACAGAAAATGAAGATTATCATTTAAATTCATTTAAAAGGTATAAATGTTACTGCATTACATATGACACCTAATTCAAACTAAATCTTAATGTAGAAAAAGTCTTATCAGAGACACAGTAGATCAGAGGCTAAGAATAGCTCCAGGTCTTCATCACATACACTAGTTTAAATGGACCATCAGACAGACCCAGATCTGAATGACTAGCGTTCAGTAACTGCACACAGCATAGAAATCAATGTTTCTTTAATCCATTTAGACTCCAGTAGGTTAAAATATTGGGTATAGTTTACATGCACAGTTTGGTGATAAGAACAGATTAATGATGTATTTATATTTCGGTATTTATCATATATTCATATAGTTATTATTATTATTGTTCTTTTTCTTATTTTGCTCACTTTTACATACAGAAAGAAAGTTATGTTGGACCTGTATGTTTGTAAACAGATTTATTTAAGACAAAAGCACATTAACGTTCATATTTTATCAGTTCAACACAACCCCGCCCCCTGCCGGACGCACAGCGCACGTCATTGGCCCTGCGGCAGTCGCGTCCTGTCAATCACCGGCGAAATCCCGCCCCTCGCCGAGTTTGACCGTAAACATCCCGCCGAGCGCGCGCGCCATCTTTACCGATCAGTGCGAGGAAACGGCCGCTAACTGCTGCACGGCGGCCGGATCTGCACACGAAACACGCCGTGAATGGTGAGACGTGCGGACGCGTGTTTTGTGGTGAAATGCGTCAGAATATCCGAGCGGGAGAAACGGATGCAGCTGCTGGAGCGCCGCTGCTAATCAACAGTTGGATCATGCTAATGCTAGCTGGAGAAAATGGACTCGAATGTTAAATGCGCTTCTGAATGTTAAATTAAAAGAGTTGTTAGATTGTGTCTCAGTGTTAATGCTGCGCTCGTTTAAATGAACACTGCAGTTTACGCGCCGGTCGCTTCACCTCATGTTGACTTCTGTGCATGTTGTGCTTTAGCAGGTTCTGAATGAAGTCACCGTGTTTAATATAATGGGTCTGAGTCGAGACCGCAGCACGTGCATCAGCATCACATTTCATAGGTGATGCATCAGGGTTTGTGCGGTTGCGTTGTATCTGTACAAACAGCGTGTGTCTCAAATCCTAGCGAGCTGCCTACCTAGACAGCGTTTATGACCAGGTTCTGGAACATTGTAGTATGTGAAGTTTTTACAATAATTGCTCATGTGTGTTTTTTTCGTCTCATTCCAGGTGTAGCGACAAGATCTCAGAGCTTTAAGCACACAGCAGGGCAATGTTTTACGCCCACTTCGTCCTCAGCAAACGTGGGCCGCTGGCTAAGATCTGGCTGGCGGCCCACTGGGACAAGAAGCTGACCAAAGCACACGTCTTTGAATGCAACCTGGAGAGCAGCGTGGAGAGCATCATCTCACCGAAGGCAAATGTCTTCACTGCTGTTCCTGTTGTTGTCATTGTTGTGGTTTAAAGCGTAAGTTCATTCTTGTGTGTTACTCTGGTTAATAGGTGAAAATGGCTCTTCGTACGTCTGGGCATCTTCTCCTGGGTGTGGTGAGAATCTACCACAGAAAGGCCAAATATCTTCTGGCTGACTGCAATGAGGCCTTTATTAAGATCAAAATGGCCTTCCGCCCAGGTAAAGATGACATCAGCAACTGTGTTCACATTGGATGAGCTTGTTGGTTCTGGGTTTGCTGTCTGTATAAACCGAAAAAACTCGGTGTGTGTAGGTGTTGTGGATCTGCCAGAGGACAACCGCGAGGCTGCGTACAATGCCATCACGCTGCCTGAGGAGTTCCACGATTTTGACCAGCCGCTCCCTGATCTTGAGTAAGAGCCACTTATTGTGTTTCTTACAGAAGAGGAAACTGTCCAACTCTTTAATATGCAGCTCCTGCAGTGATTGACTTGTCGTTTGTTTACAGTGACATAGATGTAGCGCAGCAGTTTACCCTCAACCAGAGCCGTGTGGAGGAGATCACCATGAGGGAGGAAGTGGGGAACATCAGCCTCATGGCCGATAATGACTTTGGTAAGTAACACAGATATGTTGTTATGCTTTCACAGTAATGAGAAGGCTGGTTTTGTCTCTGGTTTGAGCTGTGAAGGTCATGTTCTGCTTAACATAATGCTGTTGTTAATTCAGGTGATTTTGGCATGGATGACCGTGAGATGATGAGGGAAGAAAATGCTTTTGAGGTGGACATCATTCATGGTTCCTCTGCATCTAACCTGCTTCTGGACCCTGAGCCCGGCACCTCCCACCTCCCTGACAAATCCACCAACCTCGACTATGACGACTTTGGTGAAAATAACCTGGAGAACAGTGACGGTGGAATTCTGGGTAAGTTCTGATTCCCTGATTCGTTTAACTGTGTGGTCATAGAATGACGGTAAAGGCAGCGTTTGTGGTTCTCTTCAGTGGACAAACTCTTGAGCAATGAAGATGGTGGTGGGATATTTGATGATCCTCCAGCCATCACTGACAGTGTGATGATGCCGCAGGACCACGATGACGATGACTTTGACAATTTCTCACGTAAGTTGCAGCACATGAAGCTGTATTTTATTTTGTTACATAAGAAAGTGAATTTTTTTTATAGTGTTTTTTTATAGATTTACAGTTTAACGTCCTGAACTAACCGTTAGCGTGTCAGGATGTCATTGTGTAACTGTAAGGGCCGTGCAGCACAGTTCTGTGGGTGTTCAGGGTTTGTGAAGTGATATGAGCCACTCTTGATGGTTTCAGCAGCTGGTGCTCCAGACAGTCCAGACTCTGGACCAGCAGAGCCCCTTCCCAACACCACTGACCAGACAGAGCAGACCACCCTGGTTCCTAATGAAGATGAGGCCTTTGCTCTTGAGCCCATTGATATTACTGGTAACAGTCACCACCGCATGCTTTCACACTGAAGTGAATGACTGGATAGAGATACAGCCTGACACTGTCCTGTCCTCAGTGAAAGAAACCAAGGCTAAACGAAAGAGGAAGCTGATTGTGGACAGCCTGAAGGAGTTGGACAGCAAGACCATCCGGGCCCAGTTAAGTGACTACTCAGACATCGTCACCACGCTGGATTTGGCTCCTCCCACTAAGAAGCTGATGATGTGGAAGGAGACAGGAGGTGTGGAGAAGCTGTTCTCGCTGCCTGCGCAGCCGCTCTGGAACGGCCGACTCTTGAAGGTAACCTTTAACATCTAAGACACCAGAGCAGGTTGTCTCTCACACGGCCTCAGCGTGTGTGTCTGATGAGAAGTGTGTGTGTTACAGATGTTCACGCGCTGTTTGACTCCACTGGTGCCTGATGAGCTGAGGAAGAGGAGGAAGGGAGGAGAGGCCGACAGCCTGGAGGACTTCCTGAAGGAGCTGGAGAACCCGGAGGTGCCCAGAGAGGATGTGCTGGGACACAGGAGTGACGTGATTGGTGGGTTCTCTGCTGAGGGGTGGAACTGCTCCATCTTAACACACAGAGTCATCTGACATCAACTGCTCCCTGCACCTCTGTTCTTCTCTCAACATCTCTTTACGTTGTGATGACTCTGTAAATAAATAGCTTAAAAGTTGATGTCAAAATAGAAATGTTGCTAAAAAGGGGGGTTTAAAATCTGATGCACCTTGTTGTGTGAGCTTGTGTAATTTGTGGCTGTTTGTCTTCAGACCAGACCATCATGGAGGAGCCCAGCATGCTCCAGGCCTCCTCTGTGGAAGGCAGCAGAACAGCTCTGGATGAAACAATGATGCCTCCTCCGTCTCGCCAGCGCGGGGTCAAGCGCAAGACCCTCGAGAAAGAAGCTGCTCTGCCTGTAAGTCACGCTTCTGTTGAATTTTGAGTTATAAAGAGACCCTCTCTAATGAGTCTGTTGTTTTCAGCAGATGGGTGTGTTAGAACAGACTCTTCCCTCTATGGATCAGTCGGTTCTGTCCCATCAGCTGGACATGCCTCAGGTAGATCTTCCTCCTGAAGACAGCAACAATCTCTCCAGACTGGTTCCTGAGCTGGACCTGCTGGAGGACAGGAGTAAAGAGAAAGACAAGGACGACAGCGAGGAAGAGGTGAGAGATGCACCAAAAACTCCTCTTGTGTTAGATATTAATACAGGATTAAGTTCCTCAGATCTCTACTAGCTTTCCATTGAAGGTATGCAGCCGTGAGAAGGGAGTGATTTAGTGACTAATGAATTGTTACATTAGAGTTTCTTTGGTAACGATTCTCCACAGCAGGAAGAAGTGTTTTTGTGTTGAGAATTGTTTCTTCTTCCACCGGTAACAGGGTGAAGATGGTCAGGGAGGAGACCAGGATCAGGAGGAGAGGAGGTGGAACAAGAGAACTCAGCAGATGCTGCACGGACTGCAGGTTTGTCCTTCATTCTCAACATCTCATCTGAATGACCGCAGGGAGATGCTCAGACGTTTGTTTCCTTTCAGCGTGTGGTGGCCAAAACCGGAGCTCAGTCCATCAGTCTGCTGGATCTGTGCAGAAACAACAACAAGAAACAGGCAGCAGCAAAGTTCTACAGCTTCCTGGTGCTGAAGAAACAGCAGGCCATTGATCTGACCCAGGGACAGCCCTACAGTGACATCATCGCCACCCCAGGACCACGCTTTCATATCGTGTAGATGCGCTGGACCCTCTGTCGGTTTTAATAGTTGTATTTAACATCGTTTTTTTTCGTACTGTTGCTCATTTTTGGTATCTGTTGTTTTGTCTTTGGGGCCAACTTTTACAGTTCTGAGTCAAACCCCAGTATATCATGAAGACATTGTACCCCGTGCGGTACAGAGAAATCTCTTATGTTGGACTTCTACACTGTCAGTGTCACTGTGTGTGTTTCACAGTTGTTTTTATTTTCATACGTTTCACCCCAGTAAGTTTAACATTGTAGTAGAGTTAGATCTGTGTACATTTTAACTTTTTAATAATGTCACAATCCAGAGGAAAGGTTTATTTTTGGAAACCTCTGTGGTTTTTATGATTCAGTAGCTCAATGTTTTGTATATTTTAATAGCAATTCTGCTTATCAAAGGTTTGTTAAACTCCTTCATACAATTGGAATGTTATGCACTTGTGATTCAATTTTGATATTAAACATTTTACTACATGTGAGATATGTGAATGACATTGTACTGTTTGGATGTAGTGTCACTTGTTCTAGAATGTATTTTTATATACACGCTTTTAGCAGAGACCTGTCACAGCATTTAAAAATATCATTGCTGGTATTTGGTTTAACAAAATTTTCCTTGACCATTTCTTAACCAATGTAACCCTGATTGATTTAGTAACAAAATGTCAACTATAAATGAATAGTGATGTTACGCTGTCTCCTGGTATATTATTTAAAAACCCACGGTGTGGTTGTGCTGTATTTTACAGCAGTTTTTGTTTAATGTAGGTGTTTATTGTTAGTTATGTATTGATGTCAGAGGTTGTAATGCATTAACAGCGTTAGATGGAGCATGTAAACTACACGCGGTGATTTAAAGGCTCCACACGAACAGTTACTTTTATTTTGGCGGAAGTGACGTGTCCGGCCGGAAGCTCCTCGCACGTGTTCCGTCTCGTTCCTCTTCACCTCACGATGGCGGCGCGTAAAGAATCGGCGGCGTCGGCGTTTAACTCGCTCGATTCTGCGGTGAAGCTCGTCCAGATCGACGGACTGGTGCGTGAATCTCGTTATAACCCACGAACTGGTTTTAGAGGGAGAGAGAGAGAGAGAGAGAGAGAGAGAGAGAGAGAGAGGTTTACTCACTCAGCCGTATGGGCGCTGCGTTACACCCGTCGCTGTATTGTGCGTTTGCCGTGTTAATAACGTGTCGTTAATGTCAGATTATACCATAATAATATTATATTATGATGTTTTTGGGAGCGGTTATATCCAGTATCATGTTTATGCATGTATGTGTGATAGAATGTGTTCCCGTGTGGTCTATAGAACGCAAACGCTGCACCATATAGATACTATATAGCTGTGACTATTGATAACTTAGATGACTATAGATGTGACAATAGACAGTAGTGAGCAGTTGCATTAGTTTCTCATCATTTAATCTGTCCATTAATGCTCGTTGTCAGACGGGTGATGGTTCTGAAACAGCAACTGCAGGACATCAGAATCTGTTTCCTGTTCCTGTCTTCATGTGTTTATAAGCAGTCAGTGAACAACAGCTCGCAGCACCTCTGCAGCTCTGACGTGCAGAGATGGAAGTAATTTGCCTGTAACTCACGTTTTATGAATCTGCTGCTTAATGGCCGATTTGTTAAATGTGGCTTTAGGTAATAGATGGAGAGGGATGACAAATTGAACTATAATTCTGATTTCGTAATTGCATTAATGATTCCTGGTGCCAAATTATTGATGTAAATATAATACTCCATATATTCATATATATTTATTATATACAAATCATTAAGCAAAACAGCATTTTTTCATCATGCTTTTTTATTATTAAAGAAACTCTTATTATAACATGCTTCTCCATATATTTGTATAAAGCCAGTCTTTAATTGTTTTAAGTGCATGTTTTGTTTTGGTGCATTACTGAACAGAGTCGTGGCAGAACTCAAGATCATGTGTCAGACCGCAGCCCAGAAAACTGAGACTGACTGAAACAGAGTCTGAAGTGTTTTTGATTCATTCAGAGGAATCAGTTAAACTCAGAATCATGTCTTCATGAGTCACACACACACACACACACACACACACTCTCTCTCACAGACTCTCACACACAGACTCTGTGTGTCTGCAGGTGCTGTTGAAGATCATTAAGCACTACCAGGAGGAGGGGCAGGGCTCTGAGGTGGTGCAGGGGGTTCTGCTCGGCCTGGTGGTGGAGGACCGGCTGGAGATCACCAACTGCTTCCCGTTCCCTCAGCACACTGAAGATGATCTGGACTTTGATGAAGGTGAGGTGCATCTGCCTGGAACTCTCCCAAACGTCACAGAAATGTCAGCAATTAATTTATTTATGATGTCTACATTGTTTTTGCATGGAAAAGGTGTTTGTGGTGTTCAGAGGTGCTCCTGTGTGTCAGAGGTGCTCCTGTGTTCTGTAACAGCATGACTATAATAAGACCAGAATTGTTGTTTTTAAGTGGAGTGTTTTTAAATGGTGGATGACTGCGTTTCTGTGGAGAGTAACTGATTATGTCTTTCAGGAGGAAAGAACAGTGAAAAGTGTGTGAGATTATCGTTAGGCCAGTAACTGATACAGTAACTGATAAGAGGAAACGTTTCCATCCTGTAATAATTTTCAGCTTCACTTAAGATTTTAAGTTTCTCCAGCTGTAGTGTTGTGTGGTTCTGTCCAGAGGCTCACTGGGTTATTAGTTTTCTGTGCTGTCTGGTCCAGTGCTGACAGTAATTATTTCCGGGCCTCTGTCAGCTCGTGTCGGGCCTCACAGGGAGGTTGAGTCTTATTCTTGAGCCCTTTGACTGAACACATGACCTTGCTGTTAGAAACTGCTTGTTAGCTGAGCCGTTCGGCTGGGCTGAGCACTAACAAGCTGCCATTCCACCAGACACCAACCTGTGATGATGTCCAGTCAGATGTTCAGACACAGGGTTTCTTCTCTCCAGTGGACACACACAGTTTGAACCAGTGCAGCCGTGACACGAGTGCAGTGATGAAGCGGGTCTGAATTCTGCTGCTCATACAGTCACTGCAGGAGTAACGCTCATTATTTCACAGCAGGATTAAAACGCCAGTTTTTGCTTCAAATGTAAAGGTAAAAATACTGCAGATGCACTTGGCTGCAGTTAAACTACACGGTCTGTCAGCTACACAGCTGAGTGTATTGTTGGGATGTAAAGTTGTGCTCATTAGTTCATCACTAATCTCAGCGTGTGTCTGTTCTGCCCCCTCTGTGTGATGCATTGTGGGTAAGTGGAGTTCAGATTATCTGTCTCGCGTTCTCTGGTTTTTCTGTGTTATACCCTGAAGACCTTAACAGGTGGCAGTATTGTGCTTTTGTTTTCTGTGCTCGTCCTCTGATAGAAAACGGACTGGTGTTGAAAAGGGCTGGACTGGTGCTGGCTGTCTGATCTGGAATCAGTCAGACATCAGATTGGCTAGAATTAAGATGATGTCAGCACCAGAGGTCATACACATGGAGACTAATGTTGTGTTATTGCTGAAACATCCACATGCGTGTGAGAGCTGCGGTTTCCTGGCATCTCCTGATGTCTGCTGAGGGACGTGAGAGTTTTCAGACTTCAGGTGGTTATTAGGTGTGACTGAACAGAGGCACTGGTGCTCTGAGATTAGACACAATGTGGCCCTTAAATAAGCTTATCTGTCCCCCTGCATTACACCAACAAACCCTCCATCTCAGCTCTGTTCACACGTGGGTTTGGCTGCTGTCACTCATTTTTCATGAACTAGACCTGGTAAAATCTGACTTGTTTTCTGTATGAAGTTAATGTCAGGCTCCTGACATAGTGTGAGCTGTATTTAAATGTAAAGCGCAGAGTTTTCAGAGTTTTCTGGACTCTGGGTTTGTCTGAATAAATTAAGCAGGTTTTAATAGATGTTCTGCTAATTGCTCCGGTTGATGTTCTTTAAGAAACAACTAGACACTTTGGAAAGAGATAAACAGAGAACATTTCTGCATTCGAACACAACAACACAGCAGACGTGTGTTCAGATTCTCACACGAGATACACAAACACAACACTCAGTAATTATGGTTGTGTAACTAATGATTTTTAACACACATTTTTTTAAGGAGATGTGTGAAGCTTTTTGTGATGTTTTTTTGTAGTAAATTAATTCTTTATAATCCGCATGAAGCTCATTATATTTTGGAGGAGAGCTAATGGCTTTTTGAGAGTGAAAACTGTTATATTGTGATTGTTTTCTTTGTTTTTACATAATTTTATAATTGAATTTCATTTCATTCTGGCTTCTGTGGTTGTAACAAACCCCCTGAGGTTTCATCATAAGCTGTCAGAAGCTCCTGTGGTGTTGGACTGGAGACCCATCAGATGTGATGAGTGATTTCAGCAGTGAGGAACCTGCTGCCACCATGACCTTGTGTTTGATCTGCCTTAAATGGCTTGATGTGTTCATGGTTCCTCCGGTGTGTTTCAGGAGGTCCGTCTGCAGGTTCTGTCAGAGTTTCATCTTAAATCAGGGCAGAACGCTCTTCAGAATCACCAGAGATTGTTGTAACATCAGCAGAATGAAGCTGTTACATTTCAGAGGTTCTGAACTGACGTTGATTCTTCAGCGCAGTCAGGTGCAGATTAATCTGGATTAGCATTTGCAGACAGAGGTTTGAGTTTTTATATTAACTTTTTCCCAGCGGGTCCGTTGAGCCTCATGTTCTGTAGATCAAAAGGTTGTTCAAAGAAGTTTGTCAGACATTTGACAAATCAGATTAAATCTACAAAACTACATGTAATTTGTTGATGCATACAAATAAAACCCAATGTGAGGTTTGATAAAAAAATAATTTCAGAAATGATCAAAAAGCTTAAATATGAGTCCATCAGAATGTAAATGATGTGAAGTTTTTCTGAGGAACACTGTCACTGCGGTGCTGTGTATCAGCTATATAATCATGTCATTCTGTTCCAAAGGCCTCCTGACTGACTGACTAATGACTGATGGCTGGAAGTGAGAGAGACGTGAGGTGAATTAGTTTCATTATTAAAGAGAGGATGACTTACCCCGCTGTAGGATGAAGTCAGCGTGACTCCACAGAGAGGATTAGAAGCTTTTAATTGGCTGAGCTCCTCCTGATGTCATTACAGGGACAGAAAATAGTCTTCAGGTCCTCTGACTGTGTTGTGCTACACAGTGTATGCTAGAATAAAGACGCCGGCCACATGTTAATATTAATAATAATCATAGTATTTGTGCAACATTAATCTGTGCTAAACAAGAGCTTTTGAGTGAGTGAGTAAATTCTGTCCTCCGTTCCTAGCAGGGGAGGGGCGTAATTGCATGAAATGCGGAGGGTGGGTCGGTATGACATGCACCACCACACGTCATCCCCACTGTGTCTGATGCATTTGTGCAGATGCATTTGTGGTTGCATGTCCTGCGTCTCAGCCGGTGTCTGCGGTTCATACGGATCAGTATCTGTGTTCTAATGGCATGAGAGACCACAGCCTTCGTTTGACAAACACATCCCATCATTCAAACTGTAGCTGTGGCTCCTCCGGCCGGCCTGCAGCTCTCACTTCCTTCTGTTTACTTGTCACACACAACAGCCACAATGAGAAACTGCTGCAATACACGGCAATCCCTGCTCACCACACGTGTCTTTGTGAAGTTTTCATGGCAGTGTAGATTTCATCTCGAGGTTGTACAGGTCTGTCGTACAGGTCTGTGTGTGTCTGCAGAGAAGCTTCTGCCTGACTGAACTGAAGGACATTTCCTGTGTTTGTGTGATTGTGTGTTTGTTTGTTTCTCGAAGGTTTAAATCACTTGTCTAGCTTCAGTTTGTTGTTTAAAATGCCTCCCTCATGTGCATCAGCTCAGATGAACCCAACCAGAAGATTCAGAAGACGTGACATCTCAGCATCTCATTGATATTGGGTGTTGTCAGTTTTGTTCAGTGAGGGTTGATGAATGGAGTTGTTTGGTCTCTCTGGCACGTATGAATTTGTGCTGGGAGAATAAGGGCTTGTGATTTTATCAGAGGTCCACAGTACAAAACCATTTGCTCTCACTGTACTGTCACTTCAGCACATGTACATTTGTTTGCTCTCAGTGTTCCTGTCACAGTTTATAAGTGTATGTTCTCGCTTAAGCACCTCTTAAAAACCTTCAATCACACCTTACAGTTACTTTCCTCGTTTATTATGGAAGTTAAAGTAAAACCCTCTTCATCTTGATTGAGAGAAGCTGGTGTTTGTTATTGCGGTTGTATATTTAGGGTTGTGTTTGTACAGTGTATTTTACTGTACTACAGTAAGTATCATATTTTAGGGAAATGTTGTGGCCCTGGGCCGATATCTGATTTAGCTTTTTACTGATTCAACACCAGTCTGAGTCGTGTTTGCCCTTTAAAACAAACACACACACACACACTGTAACAGGTCTGAGCCTCTTGAGATTTCAGGCATCTGGTTATTTATTTGGAGAAATGGTCTGTGTGTGTATGTGTGTTGGGGGGAGTGACTATTTTACATAGTTTCACTTTAATAGATTTATTGAGGATTGTTGCAGCTGCAGCAGCAAATAAAGTTTGGTAAATAACTCTTTGGTAAATAAAGTAATACAGAAATGCTTGAACAGCTTTAGACAGACATTTCATTCCTGAAGGTAATTGTGTTTTCACCCCGTCTTTCTCTCACTTCATTTCAGTGTCATCTACTGGAATGAGATCGGTTGTGCTGTCACAGGAAACTGACAGTGTTGGGATCCTGCTTCTACCCCTGCTTTCTAAAGCTGAACAATGAAACGTTCTCCTGTGTGCAGCTGCAGATATGAGCGTCACATGTCTCAGTAGGGTTATATATAAGCAGCTTCACTGAAGTACCTCCACACAGGAGTTCAGCTGTAGAGTCTGTGTGTTCAGATCAGCTAGATGTTCCTCTGCTCCAGCTGAAACCCTTATTACAGCCACATCTCTCCACATCATCCATCTCCACAGCTCCAGGAAGGAGTTTTGTTCAGACTGTGGACCTGTTGTTTGTATTGTGATGTGTTGATACATGCTGTTGAACTGCAGAATTGTTGAGGGTAACTCGGCATAAGTTAGATGGAGCTCCACAAAACTCGCAATCTCGCAGTAATTCCTCACACAGCACCAGAAAATCACCCTGTTTTTTACTTGGCCAAATAATGGGGATATTTGTGGTTGTGATGTTTCTCCTCAGCTTACTCTTACACTGTCCTATGATGCACCAGCGGGGAGGCGTTTCTCTGAACAGCAGTAATAAACAGACCTGGAAATGTCTAACTTTTTAGCCACCACCATCGTTCCTGAAAGAAAAGATCAAACTAACTCTCTCACTCTCTCTCTCTCTCACAGTTCAGTACCAGATGGAGATGATGAGGAGTCTTCGTCATGTGAACATTGACCATCTTCATGTGGGCTGGTACCAGTCCACATATTACGGCTCTTTTGTGAGTCGGGCCCTGCTGGACTCTCAGTTCAGTTACCAGCACGCGATTGAAGAGTCTGTGGTGCTGATTTATGGTGAGTCTGTTAACTCATCGTAGTGTGTGTGTAACGTGACTGCTGCTGCAGTGTTTGTTGTATCTGATGCATGCTGTCAGTTACAGACAGAAACATAAGCTCTCAGTGTGTGTGTGAACCATCATGTCACATCTGTGTGTTTACTGGTGAGTTTAAGGCAGAAGCAGTTTTACACTGTGTTGTTTTCTTGCAGACCCACTGAAGACGGCACAGGGGTCTCTGTGTCTAAAGGCTTACAGGTTAACGCCCAAACTGATGGAGATCTGTAAGGAGAAAGACTTCTCTCCAGAGGGGTGAGATCTGTCACCACTGAATGACTGACTGGTGATCTGTGTTTGTCTGTGATAGTGACCAACAAAAACAGCAAATACAAAACATCAATGATGATCAAATATATCTGTTAGTTAAATCTGCGCATGTGCGTGCGTGTGTGTGTGTGTGTGTGTGTGTCTGTGTGKGCGTGTGTGCGTGTGTGTCTTCACAGACTGAAGAAGGCCTGTGTGGGTTATGAGCACATGTTTGAGGAGGTTCCCATCACCATCAAGAACTCTCACCTGATAAACGTGCTGATGTGGGAACTTCAGGAGAAGAGCACAGAGACGGACAAACACGAGCTGCTGAACCTCTCCAGCAGGTCACATATTTCCTGTGTTTGTGGTGTGGTGTGCAGCGCTGGGGGCTCGGCAGGGTTTGGGACAGATTTGTCACTCTCTGATTAATCTTTTCAGTGTGTTTTATAAGCCGTGTTTTATAACTCTGATGAAGTGCAGCACAGGCTGACATGCCCTCGTGGCTCCGTGTAATCCAGCCATATGAAACGATGCCTGTGTTTCCTGCACTGGAAGAGTCTGAGAGCTGCTGTCGCTTTCATGCAGCCAAATACAAAAATGTAACCTTGCATATTAACATCATCAGGAACTGCCAACAGTTACAAACCTGTTAACCTGACAGAGGCTGAAATATGATAAATCCATAACAACAGCGTACCAGGGAACAAACGGAGAATGTGTTTGTGTCAGAGTATCGTTTGATTGGATGAAGACCCTTTTAAAGTGAGATATGAGAAGTTGTTTTATTGTAACTACATGTTTCTGGTCAGGCTCAGTGTTTGCTGCTGTCTGTTGCTCTGTCAGCTGTTGTTGGGTGAAACTGACTGAAGTTTTGAGGAGGCTCAGAAATGGAACCTTTTTCTCCTGCAGTTATTCTTCTCATGAATTAATTTAACTAATCCTGTTGAATTCCGCAGAATTTCCTTACAGATCAAGCTGAGACTGTTTCCAGGGCAACAGAAACTCTTCCTAGAAATGTCCCTCAGTATAGTGATTTTTGTGTTCATATGAAGTGCCACACGGGCGGTATATAAGCACATTTAATTTAATGGAAAGGCCAGAATTTTTTAAGAGAACATACCTGTACTCAGTTTTAATGCTTTCACTGAAGTTCTCTTGATGTTAGTGAAGGTTCCTGTCAGCAGAAATGTAACCCAGCTCATATGTCAGATTGTGTTGCTGTACCTTTAAGATTTTAGTATGTAAATGACCTCTGTATTATTGCCATGCACTGGCATTTTTACACAGTCATTCATCAGCAGGGACAAGCAGCTGGATTTTAACTAGATTTATATGTAAATGTGATGATTTAGAATAAACCGTTTGGTGGTTTAGTGTCAATAACATTTGCAACACAAATGTCATTCTGTCCGGTCCGGTCGGATCATTTAGAGTTTATTTACATCAGTGTGTTGAATTTTCACAGTGGACTGATGTTCTCAGACAAATGAGATTAAAGCACAGTGTCGTGATGAATATAGTGTCTGAAGACTGTGTGTGTGTTTGTGTGAGATGATTGTGTGTGTGTAACTGTATCATCTGGGTCCTGAATTGAGGAGATCACTGCTGTTAACCGTTTCTCAACCAACTTTGTCAGACTAAACTATCTGTCTGTCTGTTGCTATAGTAACCACCTGGAGAAGAGTCTTCAGCTGCTGATGGACCGCGTGGACGACATGAGCCAAGAGATCGGCAAATTTAATACATACTGCCGCAACCTCAGCAAACAACAGCAGCAGAAGCAGCAGGTCTCTCTCTCTGTCTTAAACTCTGCTGAATAAGTTCTATTATATCCAATCACACGCTTGATCAGGAGAGCGCTTCAGAAGATGTGGAAATGAATGTGACGGTATCGTTTGAAGCCTGTCACTGTTTAAATGTAATAGTTGTCTCTTCAAAAGTATTTAAACGAACAGAAAGAGCATGTTTCTGTAATGCTGCTGTGGTCCAACTCAGACACAATTTAGCTGGGTTATAATAATGTTAGCTGGATGAATAAACATGGAAGTTATGTGTCTTGCATATGATGCAGCAAATGTTCTTGTTTTGTGTACATGTGGCTCTTTAAATCTCTCACTTTAATGTTCATGAGGGAGAAGTTATGAATAACAGCCCTGGACTGTTCTGAACCCTTCGGTTCTGTTGGTACTGACCAGAATTCATCTCTGTTTGTGTTCCCAGTATCTCCAGAGGAGGCAGCAGGAGAACTCGCAGCGTCAGAGTCGCGGAGAGCCGGCGTTACCGGAAGAAGACATCAACAAGCTGTTCAAACCCCCGCAGCCCCCCGCGCGCATGGACACGCTTCTGCTCGCAGGTATCTGTGAAAGCATTCAGATCTTCTGATGCGTCTGAACTGCAGACGTTTAATCTTCCTTCTGTCCGTTCCTCTGAACTGATTCTCAGAAATCTGTTGAGCCTCCCTGTATTTCAGAGGATGGTCCATGTTTCAGAGCTGCAGTCTTTCAGTGTTTTTGTGTGTAATGTCAGATTCTGAGAGACTCTTCTCCTCAGAGTGCTCAGTGTTTCTGTTCAGTGTTCAGCTCTTTGTGAATTAACATGTACTGAGAATAAATAAACTGTATAACAATCACATATATTGTATTTATAACCTCATCTATGACATTGTTGCATTTTGTTGAGGTTTCACCGGACTCTCTGTCGCTAATAGTTGTTGTGTGGCTACAGTCTATGCAGTTAATAATAATATCATTTGATCTTAATATATTCATTTTTCCCTCTTTACCAGGACAAATCAACAACTACTGTCAGAACATTAAGGAGTTCACGTCCCAGAACCTCGGCAAACTGTTCATGGCAGAAGCTCTTCAGGGCCAGAGCAGCTGAGACGAGATGAGACGAAACGAGAATACAGCTAAACCATCTGCCTTTTCTTTGCTGAACAGATTCACATCTTTATAATTAGAGTTTTGGGGAAAACCCTGTACAGATTTTTTGGAGTTTTTGAAGTCCAATAAAAGCAGACATGTCTCATCATAATCTCGTGTTGAGTTTGTTTTGTGATTATCTTCATCACTCCAGTATGTTAATGGTGATTTCCTGAAATCTGACAGCTTATATAGTTTCCTGCTGAAAAGCAAATCTAAACTGGTTTGTTGGTGGGTCGGAGGTGCAAAATTTTAGCAGGTGTTACAGAAAAGTTTAGAGAGAAAACCTGTGTGTGTGTGTGTGTGTGTGTTAGTTGCAGCTCGACCCAGCGTTCCTGCCACCTATTAAAATGTGCCACATTGATTAAAACAGTGGCTGGTTGTCAGTAATGATGGCCAGAGCACCAGCTTAAATGAAACTAGTTGTCTCACTGTTAACTCATGACTCGCTTTACCTTTTTCCTGCTCTCAAATTGCCATGGCAACTGCAAATTCCCTGCGTGCAGACAGCAAAAAGACGGACCCCCGCCGTAATCTGGCAAATCCTCAAAACCTAAAGAAAATATAGATGTAGCAGAGCTGTGTGGGATGGATGAAGGGCTTGTGATGAGGAGTAAAAACGATTTTAACATACGAACAAAGCAAAACAAACCCCCCTGTGTTACTCTGTTCTACCATTACCCCTGTGAGATGCCCACCACACTGTGTCTGGAGTTAAACATCTGAGCAGCTGATCTGATGGATTAACTCGTGACTATAACTGAACCATCACACCATCATCTCCACACAACCTGAATCATCTGCATGTAATCATTGAAGATCACTGAAGACCAGGCAGCAGAAATACAGCTGTGGTCCTTAAAGCCTGCTGCTCTCGTACCCCGAACCGCTGATCCTCAGACCTCTGAGTCAAAACTTTAAATGAGTTTATTTACAAACATCTGTGTGAATCGGTTGCTTTAAATTGTATTGATTTTGTTTGTAGGCAAATGCAAACTTCATTGTTATAAACTTCATTGTTTTCATTGTTACACAGGTTATGTACCTGCATGATTTTCTTTGGTAAAGTTGCTATTTGTTTTTCAAAGGTCATCATAAGTTCTGTAGCTGCAAACTCTGCGTGGGCAGATTCTTTCCTTTCAGGTGAAGAAAATGCAGCTATGACTCAGTTTGAACATGATGATTTAAATCTTTAAAGCTGTAAATCCACACTGTTGATATTCATACACCTGCAGAACATGTTTGCGTCGCGTCTTTCTAAAGCGGTTCAGTAGACACACACACGCAGTCGTTTTGCTTCATTCACTCAGTATTTGATGGAAACATTTGTGATCAGAAAGATGATTGAACTGTCAGAGTTCCAGCAGATGACACAGACTGCTTTCTGCAGACGCCTGCAGTGATTTAGGCGCATGCTTTCTGCAGACG
>JBAJNP010009980.1:0-17168 GCA_036877545.1 Yasuhikotakia modesta | reverse complement strand
TTTTTTTTCTTGTTTTGGAGGAAGAGTAAATGGGTTTGTCTGATGTTCTTTGTTGAATTTTCTCTCCTCAGCCCCAGGAGGAACCTTATCTGATGACATGACCCGCACTGAGTACTGCCTCTTCACAGCCAGTGAAGATCTGGAGACCATGCAGGCGTATGCTCAGGTATTCCCACATCATTCCTGCATCATTCCCGCTTCTCCTGACTCTACCTGCTGCATCTAAACAAAGTTATAAAGCGATTTGACCTGTCAGTTCTCCATAAACTGCAGTTATTATTTGCGTTCACGTGTTCTAACGCATGATTCCCTGCGTCGGTTCTGCAGGTTTTTAACAAGCTGATCAGGCGTTATAAGTACCTGGAGAAGGGATTTGAGGAAGAGATCAAGAAGGTGAGTGACATCGTGTTGAGATGTGAATTGAAACCTCACACTGTGTTCCTATCATCAGTCTAATCTTTCCACAGCTGCTGCTGTTTCTAAAAGGCTTCACCGAGTCCGAGAGGAACAAACTGGCCATGCTGACCGGCATCCTGCTGGCCAATGGCAACATATCTGCCTCCATCCTCAGCAGCCTCTTCAACGAGAACTTGGTCAAGGAAGGTGAGTAGAAACATCTCAGCCAACCTCAGAGCTTCTCTGGTCATGTTGAAGATCTCACCAGGGTTTCGTTTCAGGCGTTTCCGCCGCCTTCGCTGTAAAACTGTTCAAATCTTGGATCAACGAGAGGGACATTAACTCAGTCGCTGCTAGTCTGCGAAAAGTGGGCATGGACAACAGGCTGATGGTAAACGCTTCATATCTGAACAAATATTGTTGTTGGACTAGTTGTGATTGGATTCGTTTGAACTGATTTGGTGACTTTTCTCCTGTGACAGGAGCTGTTTCCCGCCAACAAGCGCAGCTGCGAACACTTCTCGAAATACTTCACCGATGCCGGGCTGAAGGAGCTCTCGGACTTTGCGCGCAACCAGCAGTCCATCGGAGCCCGGAAAGAGCTTCAGAAGGAGCTTCAGGAGCAGATGTCCCGTGGCGAGACCCTCAAAGACGTGAGACCCCAACTTTTGCAGTTCCTCTCAAACCCCAACGGTAAAAAACTGTGTCTTTATTGTGATGTTCTCTAATGTTCTTCAGATCATTGCTTATGTTCGTGAGGAGATGAAGAAAACCAGCATCTCAGAGCAGACAATGATCGGCATCGTGTGGACCAGCGTCATGAGCTGCGTAGAGTGGAACAAGAAGGAGGAGCTCGTCACGGAGCAAGCCATCAAACACTTGAAGGTACGCCTGAGGAACATCTCAAGAACCTTCAGCCTTTGGTTCCTTCACAGGTTTTGATGTTTCCGTTGCGTTCGTCTCTGCAGCAATACAGCCCCCTGCTGAAGGCCTTCACTTCCCAGGGCCTGTCCGAGCTCACGCTCCTGCTGAAGATCCAGGAGTACTGCTACGACAACATCCACTTCATGAAGGCCTTCCAGAAGATCGTGGTGCTTCTGTACAAAGGTGACTTCTCTAAAATCCTGAAGGGGAAGTTCACTCATAAATGAACCCTCTTTCATTGACCTCACAGCTGGTGTTTGAGGCTGACGCTTCTCTGGTTCTCCTGCAGCTGATGTTTTGAGCGAGGAGGTGATTTTGAAGTGGTACGCAGAAGCCCACATGGCCAAAGGAAAGAGCGTCTTCCTGGAGCAGATGAAGAAGTTTGTGGAGTGGCTGAAGAATGCTGAGGAAGGTGAGCGGACCAAACGTTTGATCCGGTTTCAGGATCCAGATTAAGTCTGCAGTTGAACGCCTGGTTCTGATGCCAGTTCTTTTGATGTTTGTTTCAGAGTCCGAGTCTGAGGAGGAGGAGGAAGGCGACTGAAGACTATCAGCCGAACGTTTTGTTACAGAAGTGCTCGTCTTTAATTTTCTTCTTCCCCTTTTTTATTTCGTTTTCTTTTCCAGTTCTACCTCCTGTTTTTGGAACCGTAACGTTTAATGTCATTTAAGGGCTTTATAAGAATGGTTCATTTTAACAGGTTTTTCTAATATTATGGTTTGTTACTCTTTAGGAGCACAAACGCTCTGTAATAATTTACTCAAGGAACTGAAGTGTTGCTCCTCCATCTTAAATTATGAGGTTCTGTTGGACTCCATCCGGCTGCTTCCCTTCATTTTAAGACCCTTTTCTGCGCGGTCACGGCCCGGTTCTGCTCGTGATGTAATCAGTGTTCTGTTCCCTGTAAAGACCCTTAAATGACTCCTGATCTGTGTCAGTCCTGTCGCCCCATCCTGTCACCTCAATAACAAACTGACTTTTTTAAAGAAATAAAGAATTACAATGATGTTTTCTGTTCTTCCTTTATTCGCGCTGTTTTAAGGTCTCATACAAAAATGTGCTTTTTGAAACTTCAGTGTAAAACTTTTTGGTTACTAGTTAAATTCTGTTCAGTTATGACCTTGTTGTTTAACAGCGTTTCATTTTTTTTCAGTTTTCATCTTTAATCATTTGATCTGTCAGATTAAATATTTACAGTTAATGTTTCTAAAGTTTGAGCTGCTGTGATGTTCAGGTTTATAGATGCAGCGATTGTAACTTACAGCAGTTGTTTAATATTTATAAAGTTATAAAGACAAACGCTTTAAAAATCATATTATAAAGGCACGTGTAGATTAAATCCTCCACAGGGCACCAAACAGCCCAGAAAAACTATTAAAATGTAGCTTTAAAGTATCAAATCATTTTAATGTACATTTAAAAACGAGTCACACAGAACAGACGCGCCCTTAAAAAATACTTTATATAGTCAGAATTTAATGTGTGCAAAGTTTCAGGTATTAAACACAATAGATTTGGGTGCATGAGGCAAACATTTAAACATTGGGTTAAAACTTTATTTACTGGGTTCCGTTTACAAGTGAAAATTAATGTCATTATTAAATCCAGTTAAAAAATGAATCACAATTCTTGCAGAAAATTATTTTAAACTGAGGAAAAATCTTTTATTAAAGGACAAATTGTGTCAAGATGCAATTTTGACAGAGAAACGTTTCACAAAATGAGCCTTTAGTAAATGTTTCCTGAGCCTAACAGAAAACACTGATGCCCAGACTGTGTGTGTATGAATGTGTTATTGCACATACATGTGTGTTATTGTGTGTCATCTGTATGAATATAACAGATAATAAATATTCACTGAGTGTCAGACTCATAACATACAGACTGTATGTTTATATTACCAGCAGATGGGAGTGTGAGACCACAGAACACATTCTCTGCTTTTACAACCATATTGAATAAGATTAAAAAACAGGATAGTAACGTTTAAAACATTTGACTGGAAAATAAAGGCATTTAATGTCCAATTATCATATGAAGCTTTAATGCACTTTTAAAATTTACGAAAGAAATGTTTGATATAAAACATCATTAAAAAATGAGTGTGAAGAATGAGCACAAAACAGTTTTCAACCTCTGACAGACATGAAACATTCATGAATACAGAAGCTTTATTCATATCAACACTGTGTTAAATAAGTTCACTTTAAAAACAGGTAACAAGCCAGGAAAAAACTACAGACTCAAAAAAACAACAAATATTAACTTTAACCTTTTTATGTTGGTTTTCTGAAATGCTTCAAAATTCCTGGACAGTCAATGCAAAACTTTAACTTTGTGCTAAAATGAGCTTTTGGTCATTTATTGTGTTTTGTGTTAAACTTTAACTTATAACAGTATAAAAATCACACACATATCAACAAATAAAATGAGGTTTCTGGGTGTCTTTGGAGATAAAAAGCCACTTTCTTCTTTCACGTTTTGGGCTGATCTGAACCTGCTAAAAACACAAACACTTAAAAATAGAAAAGAAAAAACATTAAACGAGCAAAAACAGCAAACAAGAATAAAACTGCATGAGAAACAAGATTATGCAGAAATAATCCAAATACATTCAACCATGTTTCTGCTTATAAAAATCATGATTTCTGGAAAATGTTTCTATAAACTAAGATTTGCATAAACTACATTTGCTGCTGGGCTCCACAGAAAACAAATGCATGAGTTTTTGAATGACTTTTGTCTGATGAGGTGACAGAATCTGAAGTAGATAAACTCTTTAACCCAACGTACGAGTGTCGATACAAACACAAATGTCACATCGCTGAGATTTGCCATTTTATTCACCTTCTGAGGGTTCAGTCTGAGTCTGGGATAAATGCAACCTTTAAAAAACATCACGGAGCGGCTGCTGAGAATATAAACACGACTTTTCCTTCAGCTCTCCAAATATGTATTAAATCTCTACAGCTCAGAAATCTGATCTGATGTTTTTTAGGCAACCCACAGTCTGCTAGTAAACAATGTTTTTTGTATGTTTTTTTTAGCTTATTGGAAATGTTAGGGAAACGTTTGTACAACCTTAAACTGTAGCTGAACGGCTGTGAGTTTTACCCTGAAGGCTGCAGAAATAATTCAAGACCCTCAGATCTCAGACAGACGTCACTGAGGAACCAGAACCCAACTGAAGTCTCACAGAACCTACAGGATCAGAGGACAGAAGCTGGAGGATAAGAAACTGGTTAGATTAGATGATATTTCATGTGTGAGAAGATAAACACAGACCCTGTTCTGTAAGCGTTTTTGTTGGTAAATATTTTTGTACAAATCTCACATTTCCCATCTATGTAAACAAATTAATATTCGTTTTATAAAGACGTGCTGAGATCAGAATCTCCCATAAACGTATGAAACCTAATAAACTAAAAACTGACGTAAGGCGCATGAAATGTTTTCAGGTTCCAGAAGTAACTTAATTCAATCAGACAGTTCTAACAAAATCTCTTCTCTTCCTTTATAAAGAGGAAGCTGAACATCTTTCCACACTCACATCAACCATCACCAGGAACGAAAGTGTTTTTTTCTGTCTAACTGGAGCTGAAAAACTTCACCGGCCGTCTGTGCGACGCAGTTACTGCTGGATCTGAGACACAAACCCTTGGGCTGAACTTCATTACAGAAGTTATTAATGACACACAACACCAGACCAGCCACCACAGAACCTTTAAATTGGGTTTTTTCACTTCATGTCAACACTGTGTTTCTCCACGAAACCCTCTCTGTGCTGCTGAACACACCTGAACAAACCTCGCCATTAAACGGAGGATCCGTGTCAGAGGATCTCATTTCAGTCTCGACACCAAACTGCTCCTTCAGAGCTGTGAGATGTAGGTAAATGATAAGAGGAAGATATCGGACCCTCATCCTTCTGCGCCTCCAATCCCCCCGTTCTGTGATGGGCAGCCAAGCAGAAAATTGTCTGTCAGCCAACAAGTTTCTTTTAACAGTGACTTCAAAAGATGCTGAGAAAATAAGACTTATAGAGAGAATAAGAGAGAGAAAGAGAGAGAGAGGAGCTTTAATTAAAGTTGGCTCTGATTGAATAAAGGCCTGCAGAGAAACCCTGTAGAAAAACACCAGAAATGCATTTAATTCCGGGAGGAAAATCGGAGCACCACACATTTCTGAAGCATCATGGGAATGATGGGAATGTTATCTTCATCCACACTCAGTTTAAAACAGCCAGAGTTTAAAACACAGAGTTTGAACAAATCGGTGAGAGCAATCATTCAAAATTCATCTGCCGCTTACAGGAGAACCATTTTCATCCCATCTTCAGTTTTCAAAGACTCTTGATTTGTATCTCAGTCATACGAACGGTTTTGTCTCGACACCAGCAGGAAGAAAGCGAGCAATCACTGCTGACAGACTGCAAACACCACGAGATGGAGGCATGGAAACTGAAATGGAGGAAAAGAGGAAATAATTGTAAATTCATCACAAGTACAAAAACACACACAGTCTCTGACTAATTCTCTGAGTGGTCTTTAAAATGTGCAGCCATTAGCAGCCCACCAGGACCACATACAGTTAGCAGAGCCCTCAGACCCCGTACAGTAACATTACACCCGCTTCTGTCATGACATGTTTTGAAAAGTAAATGAAAGCTGAAAGAAAAATCTCACTGGGGTTCTGGAGCCATTAAACATTTTCCCCTCGTCGCTTCAGCGCTTCAGTGTTTCAGCATTAATGACACGACGACAAACACAGAATAAACAGGATGAAGAAACACAAATTAATGTCATTGATGCTGAAAGAGACGTAACATATATTTTATTTATTTTGTGTAAGAACGAAATTAGCATAAATCTATACTGTAGTGTTCTGTAACATTAGCTTTATGAATGTTTATTGGTGTTTATCATCTGCAGTGAGACACTGTTTTAGTTGAAATGAATCACCGCTGAAGATAAACAGAGTTAATGAAAGTAAATGAATGACTGGATCATATTTGAATGTGATGTTAGTGATGATCATTAAATCACAAACCCTGAGAGCTTTAAGATCATTATATAACTTTAGTAAAGTTAATGATTTAATTACAGCGTTTACAGCACCAAAGAGTAAAAACTGAGGAACTCTTTCTTCTTCAACATCATTTCTTTTGCAGACACTAGATTTACTCATTTAATCTCCTGCCTGACTGGAGGAACGGAGATTTGTGATGGATGCAGACGCTCAGGTAAAACACAAGATAAAAACACATTCAAACAAGATGTTGCTGCTCAAATAAGAAGTTTCTCACCTCCTGCAAGGAATTATGGGTCAGCGGTTGTTGGCAAACGAGGGGAACAGTTTTATCTCCTGGAGTTGCTGTCGCTCAACACCGGAGAATAAAAATCTGTACAGAAAATAAAGGATTGACACCAAAAACAGTACAGCTAACATCTCCTCTGAGTCTCTCACATGTCGCACTTTTCCAGCTTTTTGACCCTCACGTTGTTTGTAGAGGAACCTGAAGTTTTGTTGGGCTCTGGAAAGAAGGAGAGAATTAGATCTGGTCTGAACTCCAGATAAAATACAGATACACTGTAAGAGACGAGGGAACATGTTTGACAGGACGGTTGTTTAGGAAGGTTGCTGACAGTAACTCAACTGTTTGATCAACTGTCAAGGACTTTCTGTGAGGTTTCCTGACGGAGATGAATGATCTCGTCTGGATCTTTCTGGAGAACCTGCAGACCACAAGATCTTTGAGGGTGTCAACAACAAGAACTGATGGACCTCATAGATCACATTCTGTTTATGAAACGTTACCGTTAGTAGTTATGATACATACTAACGTTATGAAACGTTAGTAGTTTGTAATTCAGCTACAGGGACTGTAGAGGGTTTAAAACATTTTGTACCCAACAAAGACCTGCAACCAGTAGGTCAAAGTTCAAACCAGAACAAGACAAACAAGGCCAGACAAACATTGAAACGGAGCGATAAAACTATTTCTTCAGACACATCATAAATTCTTTATTTTGTGCCGCATCAGATGAATAAATTATAAATGCAAATGAGTTTTTAAAAATGGGGACAGTATAAAAATAAATGTCAAAGTAAAAGGGCATAAAAAGTTCTGAAATAT
Source organism: Yasuhikotakia modesta (assembly GCA_036877545.1). NCBI lineage: Eukaryota > Metazoa > Chordata > Actinopteri > Cypriniformes > Botiidae > Yasuhikotakia > Yasuhikotakia modesta. Next base: position 9,711 of record JBAJNP010009980.1, on the reverse strand, counting down.
GAGTTTCAAACAGTTTTTAACATACATCCACTCTATACAACGTTTCTTATTCTCATTGAAAATACAGGAAATCATGCAAATATAATAGTTTTATTTCATTCGCATATGTTTCTCTATATTTCAGTTACATCTCATTGCACGACCCCGACCATTAAAAACACACCCGCCCCAAACACTCTGGTTCCGCCCCAAACACTCTGGTTCCGCCCCAAAGATAAACAAACAATCAAGATTAGTAGAAAAACAGTCAAACACTTTTTACAAAATTCACAGATGTGTCCCAATATCCAGTTTTAGTAAATATCACTTCAGTCAGACAGGAAACAAACTCAAACAAAACATTTGACAAAATAAACACACAAAATAAAATAAACACACAGTCTGATATGGTTCATAGTCAACAGGATTCGATTAAAACTTTGATTTCCCACAATGCCCTTGTGATCTATTACAGGCAAAAACTATGAGCTCTTAACCCTCATGCTATCAGGCAACAGAAATAATACGTCTCACTTTAATTACACAACAAAACTTTAGCATGAGGCTGGATTCTGTCATTAAAAGATGGTGCTGGCGATAACTGATAACTAGCTGATTTAGCATTAATGACTTTCTGTGGCGATTCCCTCATCATTACAGCCTCTGAAACTGGGTCACAACCATAAAATATCACCATAATAAAGACGCAAGTTAGATTATATTCCTGTAAGAACTCCAATATTCTCTAGAATCTGAGGAGATAAAACACGGCTGAACAAAAGAGTTGACAGAAGTGACAAAAACGCATTTGACAAGCGCATCAGATCACAATGACAGTCTCTCAAACACTTACCATCTCATGCACAACACGGCAGGAGGCTGGAAAACTGAGGAAGTCTTTAGCTGTGCAGAACGTTCATTACTGGGAGGGTAACGTTGTTTAAACGTTTTTAACCAGGGCTGTGGTACATCAGCTTTGCTACATCAATTTACTGCATGTGCAAAATACATTTACCTTCTTTCCAGCAGATTTCCAAAGTCAGCAAATTTTCCAGATATTTGGAATTCTGCAGCTGTCAGGAATTCTGCACAAAATGTTGGAATTACTGAACCGGATTCATTCATATTCAGTCAACACTAAAAACACAAACATCTTTTGGTCGCCCTGATATGATGGTAATTTTGTACCAGATGGAAAAATAATCTTTTAGGATGTATAAGAATTTGTTTGTGGATCAAAAGTACATAAATGCATAACAATTATGTTGGAGCCGCAGGGCATTCTGGGAAAAAAAAGAAATCTGTCCTTTATCTTAACATACAGTGCTTATAACAAACATAAAAAATAAACGTTTATAACAATGAGTCAAGCATTCATAAAACAACAGTGACATTCTGACAAACAGTTAAAAACATTTTAAACACAGGGACACTTTAAGACTGTGTGTGTCTGTAAACAAATACATTGTGTGTTTGTTACATTTATTTATACAACGTATGTTTGTACACACAGCAGGGTTAACCGCTGAGGTCTAACACTACTTCACATGTGCTGTATATGTAGCTACAGTTAGTACAGATTAACTCCTGCTTGTGTGTTTGTGTCACAGCTTGTAGACGCATTTACCGAAAACCAACTTACAGCAGGAAGTAACACCACAAACAATTATATTCCCATTTTGTGACAGTATACATCAACAAAGCTGTACGTGTCTCTCAATGATAACACAAGCCCAGAGGCTGTTTCGCTCCTAACTCAGTTTTTGAATATAAAAACTCAGGGGAAAAACAACTTTTGGGTTCCTAATGGAAAGAAATGAGATTTCAAAAGGGCTAATGATGGTTGGATTGGAATATAAGTCATTAAAGTGGGGCAGAAACATACTACAGGGGTTTATAGTTTTGTTCAGATCTTTGGAGATGTTGCCACAAGCCTGTTTTTGTAAATGTTTTTATTTATATCACCCTAATCGTTTCCTTAAAACAAGCACAGTTTTCCAAACTTTAACAGCTTACAATAACAAATGACTGAAGAAATGTGTGGATGCATGCTGGGCCAAATACTTCAAATATCCGTTCAAACCTCAAAAACGTTCACAAACAAACTGCTACACGGTTCTTCAGATCTAAGCACAAATAAAAGTGTCCAAAACAACATTTAAAACCACTTTGAGATGTGAGTTTTAAGTCAGTCACAAACAACACATTCAGTTTGTGTCACTCAGAGGTGAACCTGTCCAGTGATGCATTCTGGGTAATGACCTGAACAGGAAGGACAAGATTTATTTTAAATGCTTCTTCAATCTGGCCGTGTTAATATCATTAAAACCTTTGTGACTCGGTGACACTTGTGCTGCAAATAACCAATTAATTTTCCCTATTAAGCCACGCAAGGACAAAAACAAGGTCTTATAAGGGGATTTGGGGACTCATTAAATTTGTGTGATTCCTTGTGTAACCACAGTTAACAACAGAAGCAGGTTATGACCAGAAACTACGCTGATCAATTAACCATCAGTTTTCATTACACGGCTCTTTCTAATCCTTAAATCTGATTGGTCATTTGGTCATATCGCTAGTTTACAGTCACTTATATGTTTCACATAATGGCAACTAATAAAACATTTCAGATAATCAGTTTGTCACATAATGTTTCTGCTCCAGATCAACTCCACATAATATCAATCATACAAAATACAATATTTACACCATTTGACTCCCAAACAGGCAAAACTCTCCAAAACTCTAGCTGCCATTTGTAAAGTGATAAATCTGCATTCAGAGCTGGTCTCTCTGCTACCCTCAAACCCTGCATTATCTTTCTAGTCTTTGGATAGAAAAGTGTAAAAAAGCACAAATGAAGAGAAAATTAACTTTATGGGAACAAGTTAACTGCAGATAAGTGGCGTAAGACTGTTAACATTGTGCATTTTATCCAACTGTCACACTTCCTGAATGCCAACTACATCCTGCCCCTGGTTTGATAAGTGTTTGTAAAATGTGTGTCAGTGTCTCAAATCAGTGAATTTGTTTTGCTTGAACGGGTATAAAGGAGGTGTTTCTGTCGTGACCTGTGGCTTCAACAAACTCACCCTCTTTTCTTTCCTCCACTTGTTAATTAACACCATCAACACTCACCCTGACAAGCATCAATTTCTATCATCTCTTGAAAATGAACTCAAGCATTTGTGAAACAAAACCTCATCAAACTACAGAGGAGAAAGAGCACAGGTGCTACAAATGAAAAAACAAAGAGATTCTGAAACAAAACCTGATGCATTTTAAGAGTCACACTTCTGGTTGGATGCTTAGCTTAGAAGACCTGCTTAATTCTGTCTCTTTGGGACACTTGTGTCTCTGGTGGCCTGTAGGGACAAAAGCACATGTTAATAAGGTCTGCTGAGCTCTCAAGAGCCATCGGTTCCTTCTGTCCTGCTGCTGCATCTCACAGCTTCTGCTGTGCTGACACCTCCTTCCAGTAGTCCAGAATGTCATGCAGATCTTCACCTTTTGCAAACTGCACCTTCTTTCGAAGAGCATGGCCAGCTGCTATGTAGGCCTCCTCACGAGGGCTTTTCTTGTAGGGTCGAAAGCGCTCCCAGATCCTAAGAGCGCTCTCTGAGGAACACTCAGGGCTGGAGGAATACCCAGAGTAACTGTGATGATGAGGAGAGAGTTGGGAGTAGGCAGCGTCCTTCCTGGTGCGAGCGAGAGGCTTCAGAAAGGAGACTTTCTGGGCAGGGGAGTCAGCGTCAGCACCCTCACAGTAGAGAGCGGGGAAGGAGTGTCGGTGCTCTGAGCAGCGGTGGTCTGGGTGAACCTCCAGGTGGTGCTGCTGAGCTGTGCTGAGCCCACCTCTGACCACAACACCACATTCACCTGAACCACCACTGCCACTACCGGCTCTCCCTCCACCACCATCTCCTCTGCCACTACTGACCCCCTGAACCCCAATAAAGGGCGGCCTCTCCATCACCTCCCCGCACCGAACCGGACTGCCCCTCTCTGGGTACTTGCACGTCTCTGGGACGTCCACATTAAGGACCCGAGCACTTTTAACAGAGCCACTGGAGGAAACACTGCTGCGGGGTTGGACAGAGTCGACAGAGACAATGGCAGCGTCTGCACTCAGTTGCCTCTGCAGGGGCCGTGGTGCTGTGACTGGAGGTGGGTTCCTGTATGGAGGAGAAAGGAAGCCCCCTCCACTGATTCCAGGCCGTTCAGAAAGGGGTAAAACAAGGGGAACGGGAGGTGGGAGGCAAATTTTAGGGGAAGACATGATCTGGCATGTCTCTGTGATGGTAGGGGAAAGGGGGATTAGCCCTCGGGCTAGGGATGTGACACAAGGAGGTGGTGGAGAGGCAGTGTTATCTGCTGTGGTTGCTAAGACAGAGTCTAGTTTTAGGGCATCAATGCAGTTATTAATGATCTGGTTTACCTTGTCCACCTCCTTGGCAATGGTGGAGATCTCTGAAGCAGAATCTCGCCCATCATCATCATCAGAGTCATCCACTCCATTGATTCCATTTTCTAATGCTGCAATTTCATCTCCATCTCTCGCTCGCTCCTCTCCTCCTGCTGATGTCCGCACATCCATGTAATTACCCTTGATGGTGACCATGGCTGTGGCCATCTTCTCTACCTGTGGCAGTGTGGAGAGGCGAGAAGACGTGCTGTTGGCTGATCCATGGATGATGCCCAGGCTGGAGGAGGTTGACTGTGACGGTTTGCCATGATGATGGGACTGGTTGTGAAGTTTCTGCAGGGCAGAGGGATCCTTGGTCACTGCAGCGGCAGCTTCAGGCCCGTATCGCATCTCCAAGATGGTCTTCTTAACGCTGATTGACTTTTCTTTTTCCTCCTGTAGGCGACGTCTACGTAAGCAGCAGTACACCAGGCCCAACACAAAGATCATCCCAAACAGGCAGCCCAGAATGGTCACAATGTAATGGGTGGTGGTGGAAGGGGTTGCTAACAAATCACCGGACCCTGAAGCTGTTGCAAAGTGACAGAGCGTTTCAAAATGTAAGCAAGTGTCATTATACCGCCTGGAGTTACGAATCGAGGCGACACAGAAGGTGTAATTTGTATGAGGTTTCAAATCATTAAAAGTAACAATCTCTTTTTTGTTTTTTAGGTTCCTGAGATCAGTTACATAAGAGTGGTTGTACTGTACTAGGATATACATCTTACTGTAGGGTTTGGGAATGTTTACCAGAAAGGAAGCGGTGTAGACTGACACTGCTTGGAGCTCGATGGAGGGACCGTAGCTGAGGTCTGGGGTCGACTGAGACGTGGGCTGGTTGTAGAGTCCCATCTGATCAGAAAAATCAATTCCCATTCCTGAGGAGTCCAAGTCTGGAGGCAGGGCAGTCATACTAGTAACAATCATCCCATCTTTACACATAGATGACAAAAAAGCATGAGCATTTCTTATACGAGTCCCTCTAGGGCTCAGCAAAGGGAAACCAAAGAGTTCTTTTGGGGTCTCACATTGAAGTCTATCGTAGGTGTGAGTGACATTGTCAAACACCTCCAGCCAGATAAGGAAACTGAACAAATCGCAGCCACAATGGAAAGGGTTTCCAGCTAGTTCACACACTATTAGCCGCCCCAGAACAGTGAAGGTGGATGGATCCAGCTTTGCTAATTTGTTGGAGGACAGGTCAAGACTGCTGAGGCTCGGACACTCCCAGAAGGCATTGCTTGCGATTACTTCAATAAGGTTGTGCTGGACGTATAGGCACTGCATTCGACCCAAACCTCGCAGCATCCCCTCCGTGAGGTTGGTTAACTTGTTGTACCCCAACTGCAAGACCTGCAGATTGGCCTGTCCTGCAAAGGCACCATCCTCGATGTACGAGATTTCATTCTTGGTGAGGTTGAGGTCGGTGAGGTTGTTGAAGCGGCTGAGCGAGATGAAGAAGACGGCCTTGAGTTTGTTCTCGTTCAATCGCAAGTCATGGACGGTGCTGTTAATGTGCTGTGGGATCGTCTCATACGGAGGCTGGTTCTGACTGCAGATCGCTAGCCAGACGTAGCCTTTATCTCCTTCAATTAGCCAGCAGTCGCCGCTCACAAAAGGTGCATGGAGGAGGAAAAAAAGAGAGAGCAGAACGGCGGGAGGAAAAACACAATGGCAGCTGAACCTGTAGGCCATTTCTGGAGCAAAAAAAAAAAAAGCAGTTAGGGCTCAAAATAAGAACGATGATTTCAGGAGATGGACAACCAATAGGATTAAAAAGTCTTGAGGCAGTCACAGCCGTGCAGGAAACATGATCCTAAATATAGTGCCCATTTTATCCAGTTATGATTGTAGGGTTACAGCGTCGCTTGTCACTGGTGCACCTCACGGTTCCTCATGATCCAAACGGTGTCAATTTATCAGCCTGTGCAAGAAACAAAAACAGAGTTAGGTAGAAAATAAACAATTATTACTAATTATATTATAAACTGGACAGATTCACATGATTGTGCAAGTATACAAAGTTTAAAGTCACACAACTGACTGACAAACAAACTGAATTAAACACTTAACATTTTCCTGCTTTAGAAGTAGCTCACAACAGCCTGACGCATTTATAATGTTTAGAAACAGCAGTGATTATACAGAGTTTCTGTATATTATAAAATTAAATATGCCAAACAAACAAACAAAAGATTATAGTTACAGCACAAAAATGTATAGCTTATTGCTTTAACAAACTCAAACTTAAACTCAACAACAGCTTACAAACTTTTATCCCTTGTGTAGCTTCATTTAATACATCATAACACACAAACGTCTGGTGTAACGTTTAAACTGATAAATCACAGTGTGTTTGTGCTCAACCTCCTGGAAACCTTTTCAAACGGTCTTGTGTTAAACCAGAAAGAGCGAAACAGCACAAGAACTGATGATAAAATCACTCATCGCTCGTCTCTTGTTTGGCAGAAACGCTTGTGAATCACACTGACAAACTGCTTTAAAACAGAAACTTAAACGCTATAACTCAACACAACAGTCGCTAATTGACAGATTTATCTTATGTGCATCTGTGTGTGTCTGGAAACTGGAAGCACACACACACTCACACACACACTCTCACACACTCTCACACACACTCTCACACACACTCTCACACACACTCTCACACACACTCTCACACACACACACACACACACACACACTCACACACACACTCACACACACACTCACACACACACTCACACACACTCACACACACTCACACACACTCACACACACTCACACACACTCACACACACACACACACACACAGTTTTGTGATGTAGGTGGTGTTTGGCTAAGGGCTTGTGTTGGCTGCAGATAGTGTTGTCATATTTCATCTGCTGTTCCTGTGAGACGAGCTCACAAAACACTGATACTCTGGGGGGGTCAGGAGCAGAAAACAGGAAGCGTTGTGTGAAGGTTATCGGCCGACTGCAAGACTGATCTACTTTCATACATATCTGCACTCGGTTTGCAATTCTGTTCACGCTGGTGGGAAAACTCTGTTAGCCTGAAAACAGCTAATAAACTAGTAGGTTAAATAAACTAGTAGGTTGTGGGTTATTTTTGGTAACTGCAGACCTATAAACACAGAAGATTGTACAAAAAAGATATTAATTTTTATACATAATAATCAAACAAGCAAAACAACAAACGTATCCTTTTAAACAAAATATTTATGTGGCTTCAAAACAATCAAAAGTCTAGTTTACTAATTTACAAATGAAAGTTAAGTGCTGAGCAGGAAGTTCAGGAACTGAGTCTCAAAAACAACTTAAGATGAATGACTTTCCCAAACTATTGAAAGACATTTCAGCACTTCATTATTGTTCAGTCGCTGCAGCGCGATACACTAAACGTGACACCTTGCTCTTGTTAAGAAGAAAAAAGCTCATTACTGAAAAATCTCCAATACTCTGCAAACAACCGAGTCAATGTCACGCTAACCTATTAGCAAACTACTGCTGCTAACTCTAAACCCATGATGTCAGGCCTCAATGCCCATGACATACGGGTCAATACGATCTCACAGAACCCATTTCATGTTTCACAAAACATCACAAACAAAATGGCCACTCCGACTGATGCATTATTGACATTCTGTCAAATCTGAACCCCCATGGTTCCTGTCTCACTGAGCTGCAAGCTACAGTTTCTCACTCCATGCAAACGTTCTCCTCACGGACTATTACTTTTAAACCTGAAACGATCTGTTTATTAACAATGTGAGGAGCGAATTTATGAAGATTATGCAACATTTTTGCAACAGTTATCAAACATACCACCAGTATTAATATTCTGAGGTTTTTAATTTGGTGATTAGTTTTGGGGTCCGGGACCCTGATGTCCGCGGCCTCATTAAACAGGAGGAATGAAACATGCAGGCAGGAACACGCTGCACAGCGAGGGGCGTTTATGCAGCAGCGTTTGTTTACGCACATGTTCGTTTGGGACGTTCCCTTAACATCTGCCAGGCGTCTGTTCTTCAGCGTCTGGAACGAGAAGAAAGATCCGGAACGCTCTCTTCTTTGTGTTTCCCTGAAGGCAGAACTGACGCTCTCAGCCCGCCGGGGGACTCTAAGACCAGCATCTTTTTCTATGCTTCCTTTTAAGTGAACTTAAGAGTTTCTGTGTTAGTAAAGTAGCACGGCTCCTCAACGGAGTCTCATCACTCACTGACATCTTCTGTGTTTGTCGTGTTTACAGCATTACACAAATAAACACAAAAGCAGCAAACAAAACGTTTTCTGAAACTACATCTAAAAAGATCTCTGCCCACTCATTAACATTAACCAGAGAAGACAGGCTGCTATTCATCCAGAGCGTTTGAGAATGTTTTTCCATCTGCAACAGAACTGAGACAGTTTTTCAAACTATCCACTAGAAAACATTACAAATAAATCAATGAACACTGTCCTGTACGATGAACAAACTGTTTATAACTTCAGAAAAATGTCATGAACAAAAACTAAAAATGAACAAAAAAAATGTTTGTTTTGACTGTCTCTTCTTCTACCTTAAACTATTTTCAATCCAACACTTTTCCTCATCTTTCTTTCTTAAGTCACTGAAGGTATTTCTGTTGACATTTGGAGGTAACAGACTGTTGTCGTGAGAAACACAACTCCAGCGTGACAAGGAACTTCAGAAGATACCTGAAGCTGAGGTAGATCCATCATCACACACTGAGCTTTCTTCAGGTAAACACAACAAACTACAGCCCCCTGAGAAACTAGAAGGTGTTTCACAGGCATTGGGTGTGTTTGGAAAAAGCAGAACCTGTTTTTGATGGATTCTGTGAGGAAAGATCAACCCAACATTAATGAACTGCAGAGGAGCATTAAAACTAAATGGATGTAAATAATCTCAAAAATAAATTAAATAACAATGCTAACCCTGTTTGCATAACAACTTAAGTAAACTGGGTGCTAAAACAATCACAGAAACAAACACGTGCAAATTAAAGCAAATAACAACACAGGCGCTACTTAATCCTGAATAAATATTCTTAAAGGGTTGAATCACTTTTAGGAACCGCTGAGAAAGCTGGAATCTGGAAACTCCATCAAGTCTCTTCAGTCATCAAAGAGCAACATCTGAGAAACAGGATGATCTCCTGATATCATCAGCTTTTTATGAATGGTCCTAAATTGTGTTCCTCAGCCAAACCGGAGTCCTTGCCTAAGGATTTGTTTGCGGCGAGTACATCCGACTTCAGCCTG
>JBAJNP010009979.1:6922-17169 GCA_036877545.1 Yasuhikotakia modesta | reverse complement strand
CTCTAACCTGATCCACACGGAGAACAGTGATGGCAGCGTTTGTGGCCAGTTTGATGCCCCAGTGTTTGACCAGGTATGGATCGAAGACACCAGCTTCCATCATGTCCTTCACAGCTGATCCCTCTCCCTGTGGAATTTAAAACCATCATTAATGATTTAAAGAGCCTTCTTTAAGAAGTACAACTATATTTACTGTTAAAATGGCTTAAAGAACCCTCACCTCAATGTCAAATCCTATATTCTTGTTGCCCTCGTGGTGGGCGGCATACAGCTTGGAGATCAACTCGTTGCCCTTCACACCAGAATTTTCAGCCAAAGCACGAGGCAACGCCTCAAACGCCTCCGCATACTTCTTGATGGAGTACTGCTCTAGGCCTGGACAAGACTTCAGGAGACGGGAGAAGATCAATTAGTGTGCAAGTTCGGGTTTAGTCATCTGTAGAATTCAATTATTCTATTATGAGGACTGCTTTACCTCTCCATAGGAGGTTATGTTTTTTGCCAACTCGATTTCAGTGGCGCCTGCACCCGGACAAAGACGCTTGTCCTAAGAGGAACATAATTCAGTTAGGGTCATGTTCTCTCACAACTCTCAGAAGCATTTTAATTACAAGAGGTTGTGGTGCAGGGGGGAAGAGTTAAAATAAACTCACCCTGACAAGGACTTTAAAGGTGTTTACGCCATCGTCAATGCCACGCTCAATATCATCCATCAGATTGTCTGTGGACCCACGGATGACTAAAGTAGAGATGGCACCCTCCTCTTTTTCTGGAAAATGATGAAAACAAGACATCCATGAGCTGTCTAGATCGTGAAACATTATATCATCATTGACGTCTTGGTTTAAAACCCCATTCTCACCATGTTTGAAGACCACAACCTGCGTGTCTCCAACTTCTGACAGGTAAACGCTGTCACAACGGCCCATCTCCTCTGGGGTCGGGGACGTCTGTTTTTTTCAGAAGGTTGAACCCAATGTTAAGACTGACAGAGTGAGTCCAAACTAAGACTTTAGTCTGAAAAGGTGGAAAAACTCACCAGTCTGGGCAATGCAGTGGCTCCTACAGTTTTGCATAATCTTCTAAGGTCCCACTTTGAGTTCAACCTTGGTATAGAACACAGAGAATTTGTTATTGTCAGACATCGTTCCATTCCGTGTTTTGTTCCTAAAATAAGATGGAGGATTGGACAACAGGAACGGATTCGTCACTCACCTCACCACCATTAGCTTGTACTTGTTGGCGTAATGAAGTGCCATGTCAGCAACTTTGCCCCCGGTAACGACCACATTGGCCCCTGAATCGGCGATAGACTTGACCTGGGCTTCCATCAGGTCCTCTTCTCCTTTACTGAAATTCATCAGCTCCTCTGCATTCTTTATGAGAACTGTACCCTATGAGACGACACACAAGAACTGTTACTTCAAGAGCAATGCGTTGAGTGACATATGATTTTGTTTAAACCAATGAACGTTGTCCTACCTTGGTTTCAGTAACCATGCCATCGAACGGACAGGAGAACACGGCTATCTTTGCTTCTTTGACTGATGTGATATCTCCTTCTGTCTCCTTCTTAAATACCATCCCGTGAAGCATTGTGGAGGAATTCAGTCCACAGCCCTACACAGCAAAAAATAAATCACTCATTTTGTCCTTTCAGACACACTTTTAATTTAATGTATAGATTAATTCAAAGCAACATCAATACAATTTACTTTATGCTTACCAAAATCTTGCACACTCTGACATTGTCAACATTGAAATTTCCGGATTCAGGGAAGATAGAGACTAAAAAAAAAACAAACAAAACCTGTTAGGTGGTTTCAAAAGTGGCACATTTTGAACTAGTGGCTAATTTGGTATTATTATTTTACTAAACAAACACATTCTCATCATCAGAGAAGAACTGAAGAATTCTGATTCAGGATTTACCGCAGGCTTGTGCGATGAGATCGGCCAGGAAGTCCTCGTTGCCGTACTGTTTGCTCATGACGGCCGTGCGGATCGATGCCGTGGCCTCATTCAGATCATGCAGGTTCTTAGCCGAGGAGCAAACGCAGTCAGGCAGGATCTCCAGAGCTTTCTTACATGCCATCTCATATCCCTCAATCACCTAAAAAAATCCACAGACATCAAACCATCAGTTAGTCAAACAGGAAGTTGCAAACCCAGCACTTACTGGGTTACTGCAGAATATTATTGGATTAGATCAGATGTTTACAGACCTCTGACACGGACAGGCCCATCCTCAGCAGCTCTTCTGCCAGCTCCAACAGAGCCCCAGCAAACACCAGCACAAAGTTTGTTCCATCACCAACTTCCTGCTCTTGCATGTGAGATGCCATCACAATCATTTTGGCTGCTGGGTGCTGAACCTGTGACAGAAACACTCTGTTAACGGAAACATTCTTTTGAAGTTGTGCATAATAACTTGTATTGTAAATGTGATCACCTCCAGTTCTCTGAGGATAGTGGCAGCATCATTGGTGACAAAGAGTTTCTCCAAGTGGTTGATGACCATTTTGTTCATTCCTATGAAGAATTTGGCCAACAGTTAATATGATAAGACTTCAGTATTTCTTATTGTTTATTTCTACTAACCAGTTTGCCATAGTAGGAAAAGTAAGAGTTACCGTTAGGTCCATATGCAGTCCTTGTTGTCTGTGCTAGTTCTTTGCAAGCCTGGATATTCCTGAAAACTGCCTCCTCAAGACCAGAATAGTGCTAAATGCAAATAAACAAATACATGCGTGAAATACATAGTGTAAACACAATGTGTTCATAATACAATGTTATATTGTTACACATTTAATAGTTACACAATAATAGCTACACATTTGGCAGAAGTGACACATTTAAAGAAAATGTGTGTGTTGTTAAATCAGAGGGAATTAAATCATTTTAAGACCAAATGATACTATTCAAATGTACATAGCAACACCATAGCTTCAAAAAAATTTTTTTAGAAATGTTTAAAAATGACTTTAGGAGAAAAACAGTTACAATAAGAAATATGATCAATTTGTTAACTTTTATTATATAATAAAATTGTGATCACAGGCTGAACTGGCAACAATATAACATCTTCATATCGTCTGGTTCCCAAATCTGACATCAGGAACCGCCCATTGCTGGGGGATTGCTTGCATCCTTCATTGTTAACTTAATGCAAGTATGAACTCCGTGAAGGTCGCATTAGAATAACTATGTTGTTGTGATGCTGCAACACAACACAGACAATCCCTTTTAAATAATATTTGCAAACAGTTAAACAGTGAATGGGGTGTGTGTCAGTAACGGCGCTATGCCGGTAGGCGCACATGTCTTCGGCTAACATGCTAACTTCCCTCATCCATCCCTTTCTGATGGAAATAGTTTACTGTCAAACGTCATATAGCTTATAATTCATGTTGTATCTAAAGAGACTATCTCTATATATGTGTAACTATTATTCTTCAGTTGATCGCTAAAGCCTGGTGGGGTTTGCCGGTAACTAAATGGGCTAGAAGGCCTGTGTTCTAGAAATCTCTATATGAACTCATTATGTGTGCTCTAAAACAACGAAACATTTATTCAACAGTCCTACCTTCGCACCATCCTTTAACATCTGGGCAAAGCCCGGTGCTTTGGGGACGTGAAGAGCCATTTTGAACGAATATTGTGGGTCTTAGACTGAGGCTGCAGCGCTCCTAAAGCATGCAGCTAAGAAAGAACAGGCGGAAGTGCAGAGAGCAGAAACACGCGTCACTGATCTGGACAGGCAGGACAGTCGAGCACCTAATGCGTCGATTGTCTCTCACCTTATAAAAGAAACATTTGTTGTGTAGTTAAATATCGCTTTGGTTTACAATTTTGCCATTTTGTGATATACATGGCTGTTTGATAAATGCACAGTTAATGCATACATTAAAATTATGTTCATCTTTATGTAAAATTATGTAAAATTATGCATACATAAAAATCCTTTTTCTTAGAACTTTAATGTTTTTAATGATTGTGTGTTACTTGTGTAAAAAGGCAAACGTTTATACAAAAATGTATAAAAAAATTATACGTATATGCCTTTTAAATACTTTATGTTTAATAACTTTTTGATAGAAATAAGTCAGTTATGTGCATTCATAATTATACTAAACAATAATAGTATAAAATGTATAGTAGAATGTACACGTTTACATGTTATCTATTTTATTTTCTATTTCTATATTCTGCTTCATTGAATTCCAAGTTTGTAATGTATATTATTTTACTATTATACATTATCAGCTTAAACRTTATCATTATCACATGACATTATCAGTCTCAGTATAAAGCATCTATTGTCTGTGTCGCTCGAGTCTGATTGGAGAGATGGACATTGTTCTTATGTAATGTCATGTCATCTGGGTCCTGACCCATCTGGGCCATTTAATCCGCGTCCGGCTGGCAGAGTAACACTCCTCCTGCGGTGAAGAGCTTTGTGTTCGTCTTGTGTTTCTTAAACCGCCTTGTGGCCTCTGTGTGTACAATACGGGGATTAATAGCCAGACTTTTACACAGTATAAACACGGTGCGGAAGATCTACACGGTTGTCAATGGGGCGCTTTTAGCTCCGCGACTTGAGCGCGTGATTTGACCCTTTTCTATAAATACGTTTCTGTTGGCAGGTAAAAGTTTTTTTCCTTCATGCAATCATATGCAAAATGTGATTATACCTTTTTAGTACTGTCTTAAAGTTACAATATCGCTTACAATATCACGACGGCATTATTTTTAGACTCGTGTCTTGTATAATGGACAGTTTACATTAAGTTATACATCAGAAGAAACAATTCAAGTGGTTTTCCTCTGGTTTAAATCTGGGCACATGATGACACTTTTCAATGTCTTCAAAATTCAGAATAACCCATGCTTTAATTCGCCAAAATAACTCCATGATAATCTGTGTCTGCTATTTAGGAATAAATGATCACCTCAACAAGACGAGTCTCTGCTGACAAACCTGAAGTCCAGATCGCGTTCAGCCTAGACGAAACCTCAGGTAAGGCATTTATCGCCAATGGTAAGAATGATCGTTTTAGGTTTACATGGTTGTGATTTGAGCGACAAAAATAGCGCCTTGCCGGTTCACAAGATGCGTGACTTTACTGAAATGGCAACCAGCAAAACCAGTCCAAATCTCGTGTGGGGTCGATTCAACTTTTGCCATCCTTTTCAGAGAAGCAGGTGCACCTCTATTTTAGTTCATCTCTGGCATCTTAAAAACAAGATATCTACCTAGCCACAAAGTCAACAGCGCTGTCAAAGTGTTTTACAGCTATTCATTCAAATGCTGTGATGGCAGCTGTTGTCCAGACATTGCAGCGTCAGGTTTCGGTTTTAATACCTTCACTGCAGCGTGATTCACTCATTTGCTTTTAGAACACAGACCTAAATTTAAAAGCATCTAATGCTTCACGCTTTGTTGCTGGTTTGCTCTGCCTGTTTACCAAAAGCTAAACTCAAATAAGGAACCCAAAAAAATACATGCACACAGTTTTCGTTTTGAAGTATGTTTTATATCCCATAATTCCCTAGTAGTTTATTTTGTCAGGCAAACTTCTGTAATAAAGTCACCGAGGTGCAATAGAACCCATCACTTAAATCCACAACATATTTGTTTTAAAACATGCCCGATTACCCATAATTCCCTAGTATGTTTTGTCAAGCAAACCGTATTGCCGCATCTTCTGTAATGAACAACACATCCTGTCATGTTTACCCCCACCAGCCACATTCTATGGGAATTACGTGAGATTCTTAATTTTAGTAATGGGCCTATCAGGTTTAAGATGAGACCCATGTGCAAATTTCGTGCATATATATCTTTTAATTGGCCTTCTGGCTCATGCATGACTGTAAACAGCCCTGTTTTAGCCAATTGCGTCACAGGATTCCCAGGATGAGTGAGTGAGCCCCACTTGGACATAGCCAGCATGGCGGGAATCAATGCAGACACGCTGTCTGTCAGACTGTTCATTAAAGTCAAATCACTGTGAAGAATCTGGGTGATAGTTGCTTTCAATCTGTCCATTCAGGATTATGTGGTCCATGGCCAAACAGGTGGTATGTGAATTCAGCTTTTTGCCCTGATCTGGGACCAGTTTCCACGGTTTATGTTTCTGCTGGAGGGGCTGAACTTAGATCAGGCATAAACGTCTAACATGACAACAGACTGTGGAGGTTGTGATGTCATTGTGGTACCATGTGAGCTGGTTAGACAGATGTTAATGTCACCACTGAAGCCTTGGAGAAAAGATCTCTCATTAGCTGCATCTAGTGTTTGCATCCTGAAAATGTCGCTCTTGGCTTCTTTTCCTTGTAGAGTTGAATGATGCAGAAGACCCACTTCCATCGTTTCCTGACCTTGAGCAACGTCTGCAGGTAACGTTAATAATATATAGAAATGATAACATGCATTAGGTTTGGAATGCATTTACAAAACCTTCATAACTAGCTAGTTTTATTGTAAATTCTAGTTGGATGTTAGCTGGTGCAAGTTTGTTTATGTGGTTGATGAACTGAGATACCAGCTGATGGTACAGAGTTTCTTTATGCTAAATGGTAACATGCAGCAGGTTTGATGTTATTCTTAAAGTTGTGGCATGAATTGGGCAGTGACCAATAGTCTTCTGTTCACATTTAAGCCATTGCTTTGCTCTGATCTGTCCCAAATATATCTTTTCCCAACACAAATACAAAAGCTTGATTGTACGCGAATGTCAATTGTTAACCATGAGAGTTTTGTATTCAAAGGTTTTTCAGAGGTTCCTGTAGACTAGAGTCTTACAATTAGAAAAAGAATCAGTATGCCTTTATATGTCTATACTTAATAAGGTTTGCCTTGATATTTTTGTATGTTAGTTTTCATTGTTCTCACTGAAGCTGTGCATAAACGTATGTTTTCTATGACAAACCCGAGTTACGAGTTGGTTAGTGGCATGTTGCCTGTTGGGGATCCCTGTTCTAACCATCCGCCATGTTTGAAATGTTGATTTGACCACCTATGACCTAGTTTTGATTTTTCAGCAGGGAACATTAAACAATTCTCTCTCAGATTATTTGAAACAGACAGTTCTTCAACACTGACTGTTCAAATAAACATGTTTGGAGAGTAATATTGTACTGTGGGTGATATTAGGGGTTTGGGGTAATAGTGTAACAGGTAGATGGAAAAACTGCAAAACACCTAAATCCACCATGCTAATGTTAAAACCAAACAACAGAATTAGCAGGAATGAGTGGTAAACTGTCTTTGTGTGTAAATGTAATGCTCAAACAAGCACATTTCTAGCTGTTTTTCACATGTTAATATACACCTTTATTAAATCTACCTCTTGTAACACCAAAAAGATAACAAGCAGTTTTGCTAAAAGCTTTACACACGCAGTATTACTGCAGTAACGTCACAAGAGAGCAGTAGTTAGTCAACAGTACTTAACTATTGAGTCTTGCATTGAACATTGGTGGGGTTTCTGTCTAAATATAGATATTGGCTACAAGAACTTTTTATTGAGCTCATCAAACTTTCTATCCTTATTATTCTATCCACCATGTTCTTAAACCATTGGTTTATGAGGACACAGAAACCACACATGAGGACACTTTGTAAACTACATATACCAGAACACACACACAAATCACGGGGGAGTTGAGGGGAAAATCTGGGAGAAGCGGAAGCAGTTCACTGAAGATGGTATTTTAATAAACTGTGTTTAACTCATTGCGAAAGCAGAAGTTTCTGACATTAAAGGAATAAATAACGTCAAATGTCTCTCAGACTATTTCCACTTTTTGTGTTCATTGAAACCTACTGAACCGAATAATACATTCATGTTTGTATTAAAATGTATCATGTAATTCGAATATAACATCCCACTTTTTACTGATGAGGCCTTTTTACTGATGTCACACTGCCATAACTGTACAGACAATGACATATACCATGAGCTAAAGTACATTTGTGGTCTATGCTGAAGTACTAAGTTAAATATAACTGTGCTGATTTTGATATGTGAATTATAATGTGCTCGTATGTTTTCCTCACTCCTAACAGCCAATCCTGCCATGTCAGTCCCTAAAGGAGTCTGTAGAAGTGTATAAAGACCACTGCAAAATGGCCAATGAGTTTAACCAGGTCAAACATGAGATAGCCCAGCTGGAAGACAGAAAGTAAGCTCTTAAATTCACCACAAGCAAACTCAGCCCATGTATGTTATTAAAACCATTGCTCATTCTGTGTATATGTACTGTTCTAAATTCTGTGTGTGTGTAATTCTATGTACTGAACAATCAAACATCTTTATGAGTAGAATTGTCAAAGTTCTTTTTATCTGTTAGCATATGTGAAGTTTCTATTAAATCTGTTCTGTTGGTCAGAACAGGCCTGTATAATGATGACACGCTCTTATATACTGTATTGTGGCATGTGAGGTTTTGCGACAGTATTGCAAAACCACATTTGAAAATGAAAGTCTATGAATTTGATAAAAAGTCCCTCCTCACATGTTAAAAATCTTTCAAATTTAAAAACAATTTATGCGATTTTAAAGAATATATTGTTTTGTGTTCTGTTTAGGAAAGTTAACATGTAGGAGACATTTTCATGCATTGAAATAAAACAATGTTTTATTTCTCAGGAATTTTGTGCAGTATGTAGGGGAAAGCAAGGGCTTTTAATTTCTAAATGTCACTATAAATTTCCAGTGTTTTATTTCCTAGATAGGAAAGCACATGTAATTTCTCAAACGCACTCAGTTAAAGTGCGTGAGGGACACACTGTAACTCACTGTCTGAATTTTCTTGTGACCAAAAGAAGAAAGTACATTCGCTGGAGATTTATTATTGACTCATGCTGAACAATTTGTTGACGTTCACCAGTCACACAGAAGTGAAATGTAAACAAGGGCAATTGTGTGTTATGCTAATTTTATCCTTGTCCAATTATACACAGTTTTAACCCGTTGCGTTCCAAATTAAATTATTGGCATGCAAATGACACACTGCCCCTCAAATTTTTAACATGGCCCAAAAGCAATGCGTTGAGGAGATTGGTTATAGACTCAATGCTATTTACATTTATTCATTTGACAGAAAGCGACTTACCGTGAATCAGTTAGTGGAATAATACAGCTCACAGACCAGTGACATTTGTGTACAGTTTTGCTATAACCACAATGATATCAGCTAAATATAAATCTGAACCCAGGTGCCAAATTGAATGTAACAGACAGTTTCGCTTCCTACAAAACTGTTTGTATGTAGAGTCAGTGCAAACTTGTAGTCACCTGAATGTGGTCACCGTCACTTGAACACGTCATGTGTTATTCTGGCAAACGTCCATGATATTGTTAAAAACAACCTTGTGCCATTTGTCAGATGATGGGATAGATTATGAAGTGTGAAAGCTGTTATCCAGCTTTGATCCTGTTTTGTGTGGTGTGCACAGGAAGGAACTCGTGGCCGAGTTGTTGGAAGATGAAAAGGTGTTGATGGAATTTGCATGGCTGGAGGAGGAATACAAGTTACTTACGGAAGAGAACCGGAATCTGATCACGGTTCACAGCGAACGCGCCCAACAACTTGAGAATCTCAGAGTGATCAGTCAAAAGAGGCAGGGCTCCTCGTGACCTTTGACACCAGATCTTACAAACATCTCAGTGTTCTTGGTTGTATAATGATGTACCGAAGAGAAAAACGGATTCAGAATCAGACTGAAACACTTAATCAACGTATGTAATATATGTTATGCTAAACTGGGCCCTTTTCAGGAATTATGGTCTGGATACTGTGGCCCAGAATTGTGATATTTTCATTTGTTTACCTGAAGGGTCACCTTACTCATATTTGTCTGACACAGTTTGTGGAATATTTACAACTTTTTTGTTTGTATTAGAAGGACGTTTGTTGACAAATGTGCTTCGCTGCCTGTTGTGAAGTTAAATTGTGTCAGTGTTACATCATTCAAAATGTTCTGTCACGAAAGAGTAAATGTGACTGTTAGTAAAAGCATTTACTGTCACCTCTCAGTTGCATAAGTAAGGAATTACATTTCTCAGCTATTAAAGTTAAACAAGGTGACAACAGACATGTGACTGCACACTATTCTTTGGTCACTCAGGAATAGGGAACTTAGGTTTCGAAATGTGATCTGCCCATTTTAGGATCATGAAACTCTTAAAAATATCAATGTCTGACACTCTGTCCCACACAGCTGAACTACAAACAAC
>JBAJNP010009978.1:0-17169 GCA_036877545.1 Yasuhikotakia modesta | reverse complement strand
TATTAGTATTAGATATTATTAGTATTAGTACACGACCCGTGAGAGGACTGTGCGCGTGCACGTGAACGGGGGTCTCCAGCGGGTCTCTGTGACATCTGGGTTCAGTTCAGCCGGAGGTTCTGACACGCACGGATCGATCCACGATGGGACTGACAAGCGACCCAAACTTCCAGAACCTGGAGAAATGGTACAAAACAAACAGCCAGAACCTGAACATGAGGCAGATGTTCGAGGCGGATAAAGAGCGATTCAAAAAGTTCAGGTACTTTGTCTTTATATTATTATTATTATTATTATTATTATTATTATTTGTACAGTTTCTGCATGAACCGAATGTAATTAATGCCATTTTAAATGATTTGTCGTGTCGCTTATACGTCCTGTAAATACAAACATATATAATCAATATGAAACTCATACGCATATATTCTTAACTTACAGTGTAATACATCTGACTGCTTGTATTTCCAAGTGAAATGTGGCAAACGTCCCACAAACGTTTAATCAATGTTCTGCACACAGTGTCAGTATAACTGTCTCACCTATTACATTATTATTTCTGTGTCAGTTTAACTCTGAAAACAGATGAAGGAGAAATGTTACTGGATTACTCCAAGAACCTCATAAAAGAAGAAGTTGTGAAGATGCTTGTTGAGCTGGTAACACAATAAACAGTAAACAGATGACAGGTTGTTTAAACTGATAGTTCGGTACAGTAATGACCAGATACCAGAATGACTGTATATATGTGTCAGTAATGTTATTAAGTGATGACATGGTGTAAATATGATAACATTTGGTAAATATAACAGCATTGTGGTGATTGTTTGTTTGTGATTGTTTTACAGGCGAAGTCTCGCGGTGTGCCGGCTGCCAGAGACAAGATGTTTTCAGGAGAAAGGATTAATTTTACTGAGGTTATTTGATGTCTGTGATAAATCTGCATGTTAACATATCTGCTGCGTTTCTGTCCTCATCTTCAAAACATTAATACAACGTTAAATTGTTAGCTGGGTAAATGTAAACCCACACACTCGTGTGCCTGCAGGGTCGTGCGGTTCTGCACGTGGCTTTGAGGAACCGCTCAAACACTCCCATAAATGTGGATGGAAAAGACGTGATACCAGAGGTCAACAAGGTTCTGGAGAAGATGAAGGGCTTCTGTCACGTACGTGTCACATGATGCCTCACAATCAGACTGCAAACGGCGTCTGATGCTCATGACATCATTCTTCTCTCTTCAGAAAGTCCGCAGTGGAGAATGGAAGGGCTACACGGGAAAATCCATGACTGATGTTGTGAACATCGGTATCGGTGGATCTGATCTGGTGTGAAAAAATAACTACGTTATTCATTCAGTTTGTTTTTGTAGTCTATGTGCAATATGATATACTTCACCTTATCATACAGCAAAGATCACTGGTACCATTATGACCGGTTCTGTGTGAACATTAGGGTCCATTAATGGTGACAGAAGCATTAAAGCCGTACTCCAAAGGTGGACCCCGCGTCTGGTTTGTGTCGAACATCGATGGAACGCACATCGCTAAAACTCTGGCTGAACTCAACGCAGAGACGACGCTCTTCATAATCGCTTCAAAGGTAGAACAGATAAAAACTTAAATCATGCCGCATGAGAGAAACATTCATAATAAACACTGCAGTATCCATACAGATATGAGAACTGATATGAGAACAGGGTTTTTGATGAATGTTCAGAGCTTAAGGTTTTTATTTTCTCCTCCTCAGACGTTCACGACGCAGGAAACGATCACAAACGCTGAATCTGCGAAAGAGTGGTTCCTACAGGCTGCAAAAGAGGTGAGCCAGTGATCAGAACTCACCTCAGACGTCACCGTGTCTCCAAACACTGACTTTTGTCTTCCATTATTCTCAGAACTCTGCAGTGGCAAAACATTTTGTGGCTCTTTCCACCAATGGCGTGAGTTTATTCACACTTAAATATTAAAGCCACAATCTTTAATACATTTTTCTCAAACTTTATTCTGCTTTCTGTGTTTCAGCCCAAAGTGAAGGATTTTGGCATCGACACGGAGAACATGTTTGAGTTCTGGGATGTGAGTATCATCTGTCGAGGGCTCTGAGTGTGTCTGGATAAAGATGGGCTGGTTATGGGTTATTTTTAGACTAGTGGTTTGACCGCTGAAGTAGATGTTTCAGACACACACTCAGAACCAGCTGACGGTAACTGGACTCCCTCTCTGTGGACTGCAGGGTTATTAATGATTGTGACCTTATCCTCTGCACAGGTCACTCAAAAGACGGTTCAAGCTAAAGGCCGATGGCCACTTTTAGTCTCATTGTTGGTATTTAAAGGGCAAATGTCCTTCAGTAACTCTACCAGCTAACAGAGAACGTTCTTTAGAACAAGTTATCAAAAATATTCTTGCTAATAGAATGTTTTCAAATGTATTTAATTTATTGTTTGAGAACGTAAAAAATGTTGAAGTAACGTTTTGTATTTAAGCCATAACATTAATACAATGTCTAAAACATTTTTAACGTTACTTAATTGAAAAGTTACAGAAACATTCCTAGAACCTAAAATTGCTGTCCTGTGGTTTTTGCTCATTATTTAAATGACGAGCTGTTTGTGTTGTAGTGGGTCGGGGGAAGATATTCTCTGTGGTCTGCCATCGGACTGTCCATCGCTCTTCACATCGGTGAGTTCTGTAACATCAGGCTCTTCTCATGAGTGAGTGTGAAAGATCCTCAAACATCTCTCTGATCTTCTGGCTCAGGGTACGAGAACTTTGAGCAGCTGTTGGCTGGAGCTCATTGGATGGTGGGTTTCATCATTACAGCAGCTCTAGAGACTCATTAATGACATTAAATAAAATGCATTATTTTATAAAAGTGTTTGATTATAAACGTTACATGATGTCCCTCATCGTAGCAGTTTGATGCAGGACATCTGGAACTTAGCCTCACTTTCACCCCCTCTGTTCAAAAAATAAAGTTGCAGGTTACTTTAAAACTTTAATTTACATGTACTGAAGTCAAATGAAGTAAAATCAGAGTATTATAATCAGGGTAAACTGTTAAACACTCAGTAACAGATTTGTGTTTATTTTTAACTAATGAAAGTTACAGATCACAGCTTGAGTTCTGAATATATAAACACATCATGATGGTTTAACAGAGCCTCTCATCTTCAGGACAATCATTTCCGAACGGCTCCTCTGGATCAGAACGCTCCGGTTCTGCTGGCGCTGCTGGGAATCTGGTACATCAACTTCTTCCAGGCTGAAACCCACTGCCTGCTGCCGTATGATCAGTACATGCATCGCTTTGCAGCGTATTTCCAACAGGTGCATCTGTGATGCCAAAATTACAGTTACATGAAATGTGATTTCTACTGTTACTAATAACAGAAATGTCATTGATGCTGTGATGTTTACAGGGTGATATGGAGTCTAATGGAAAGTACATCACAGTTAATGGTGGGCAGGTGAACTATCACACCGGGCCGATCGTGTGGGGGGAACCAGGAACTAACGGACAGCACGCGTTCTACCAGCTCATTCATCAAGGTTCTATTAGAGAATATTAGCCAGCGTTCTAAGAATGTTCCCTGTGTGTGTGTGTTCTGGTCAGGGAAGCTGACTGTGTGACCCGTCTGTCTGCTCCACAGGGACTCGTATGGTTCCTGCTGACTTCCTCATTCCTGCTCAGAGCCAACATCCAATCAGAAACAACCTTCACCACAAGGTACCGAATGAAACTCAAACAACACACAACAAATACCAAACAGGGTTGAAACATTATAGGAATTTTGAAAACTTCACAAGATTTTATAGGAATATACAGAATTATGACACACAGATGTGACCACACAGAAGTTTACCAATGTTATGAGAACGTTTCATTTCAGTTTTGCTCAGAAAGGGTTTTGTGTGTGTTCTGTAGATTCTGGTGGCTAATTTTCTGGCGCAGACGGAAGCGCTGATGAAGGGAAAAACCAAAGACGAGGCGAAGAAAGAGCTGGAGGCTGGAGGTCTGAGCGGAGACAAGCTGGAGAAAATTCTACCACACAAAGTGAGAACACAAACAGCACACAAAGCTTCTACTGCCCCCGCAGGACGGACTGACACTACACCCCAAAAACTGTTTAAACTGCTCACCATCTGTGTCAGAAACATGTTACCTGTGCACTGAACGTTTTGTTCAGCTGTGATTCTTTAACGTCGTTTGTTTGAGTGAAACGATGAAAGTTTTGTTGTGGTTTATTTTCTTCTACAGGTGTTTCAAGGAAACAAGCCAACAAACTCCATCATCTTCAGGAAACTGACTCCGTACACACTGGGTGTTCTGATCGGTGAGTCTGTCTGAACGTTCAGTGTCAGTGTTCAGTGTTCAGTGTTCAGTGTCAGTATCAGTGTTCAGTGTCAGTGTTCAGTGTTAAGCAGATCTCTGAGGTTCTATGACTCTTTACAGCCATGTATGAACACAAGATCTTCATTCAGGGCGTCATGTGGGAGATTAACAGCTTTGATCAGTGGGGGTGAGTAAATGATGCTTCTCTTAAAAATCAACCACAACATGTTTGTGTAAAATATTTCACTACTGCAGCCTGATATTTGCTATTCTATTATACCGTCTACAACAAGATGTAACTTTTGCTACTTAACCAAAACGTTCTTGCAACCTAAAATTATTATCTGGGAGTTTTTGTTACCAGTCATGATTTGAGTTTTCTGTGATCCCAGAGTGGAGCTCGGGAAACAGCTGGCAAAGAAAATTGAACCCGAGCTTCAGGACTCAGCGGAGGTCAGTTCTCACGATTCTTCAACCAACGGCCTCATCAACTTCCTCAAGAAGAACTTCATGTGAACGTCGCTCCCAGCCGTCCACAGAAACTTCACTGACTCCCAGAATCCTCTGCTGCCCTGGAACCTGATCACATGACCTGAAATATAAACAAACAATATATATTGTTGTGCCACTAAATCTCAGTATATTTAATTTACACATTAATATATATCTGTTACATAACAATGAATGGGCAGTAATTTTAGTGAAAGAGTAAAAGAGATTTTAGTGCTGAAGAATAAATTTCACTGTATCTCTCATGCATCAGAACATATTTCCATAATAAACATTTTGTTTCGCACAGTGACTGTGGATGTGTGTGAACATCAGGCCAGTATCACGGTTCATGCTTCACGGTGAGTTTGTGTAATAAGTTGCTCACCAGCAGATGGCGTCCACGACTCATTTACATTCACGAGTCAGCATCTCAGCCCCTCAGTTTACTGGCCGGGTCAAAAGTCAGCAGTGCCACTGGGTTCTGGGTACCACTGGGTTCTGGGTACCAAAGAGAACCATGAACATGTCAATGAAGATGTTCTTCACAAACTGAACACGGTCTGAGATCTAGATCCACTGCTGTGATGATTTGACCAGAGGATCACAGAGAAACATCCGTCATGTGTGACCGAACCACCGACGGACGGATCGCAGAGGAAACCGGATCAGCGCGTGATGCGGCGGTTGCCAGGCAACATGTCCTTCATCTCAAACATCACCTGCCCAGTTATTTCTGTGCTGGAGGAAAAACACAAAAGCAGAGGGTTGCTGAAATGTCTTCTGAGCTCATGGAAGAAAAGGCAGCAGTAAGAGAAATGAATCCGCATCCTCAACTATTAGCAACGCGGTATCCATGGCAACAGGGGTGATTTGATGGCATCTCTGTGAACACAGTGCAGCTGAATCTGTGGTTTAATTCATGTTAGTAACTTCAGTGTTGCTGGGACTCTGTTTAAAACGCAGCACAGTTTCACACTAACTGTTCATTCCATAAATCACAGCCTGTAACATCAGAGCTGTTTTCATTTCTCAGAGTTTTTAGGGGTCACAGACTCAACATGTTTGCTTACATGTCAATCTCACAGAGATCTGCACTGATCTCTGACAAACCACGAGCTGTGAGTCTCAAATCCTGGAAAACAGGAACCCAACTAAACACTGTGACTGAATTACAGACAGATCCAGACTCATGCATCGATTCGTCACATCATAGATTTTGCCCAGATCTCAGAGTCACGGCTGGACTTACACTCCACACACGACACATGCTCTCTGCAGTCCAGAGTTCCCACAGACCTCTGAGGGATGTGAAGCTCACTGGACAAGCGTGGGCTGAACCCATCCAGACTGTCCAGAGTTTTGGGTGGTCTTGTGTCCTGGGGGATTTAAAGCTGCAATTCGTAACTTTTTTGGGTTACTGAGCATGTGCACAGCGGATCAGTGTTTAATACGACCTCCTATCTCAGCCCGATTCACATAAACACACCTGACAGATTAAAACTGGTGGCAGACGCATTTACATAAGACAGATCAGAGCTATAATCTACTGAGCAGAACATCACACACATTTAAGGTCTAATTTGGGCCAATAAGCAACCAACAAGTAAACACCCAGACCACCTTAACACCTCCCAGAACACCATAGCAACCACATAGCAATGCCCTGGCAACCACCCACAACATCCTGGCATCAGTATCACCCAGTAACCTGCTGTTCATTGTCATGTAGCACTTAATGCACAGAGTTCATCTAATGTTTGACAATCTGCTCAACAGGGTCTCAAACATTATTTAATAATTCTCTTTATTTAACAGCCATTTTTAATGTTCACTATATTCATGTCTGGAGTTTATGATCAGCAGAACACAGAACCAAAGCCTGGCTAGAACGGTTCTGTATCTGTCAGGGTGTGTTGTTACTCATGAGTGTTTGTGTGATTATGTGTGTATCAGTGCTGAGTAAACACACACTGACCTCTGACGTCACACAAAACAGCCCGATTCTGAGCCAAAACGCTCTTTAACCTGCTGGAAACAGACAGAACTGAAAAAATGCAAAAACATTCTGTCACTCAATTGTTGACTCAAAGATTAACGTTTAAAAATAAAGTTACTGAATGTGTTTCAAATCATAAAGATTAAAGATGAATGTGGTACAGATTAAAAATGTTATTTATAACAGACACACTGAGTCACATTAACTACAAAAACCACTTTATTGAAAAAGCAGATAACATAAACCTACAGTTAAATGATACGTCCCGAACTTTCATACATTAAATAACTTTAAACTTTTCAGGTTTAGATAAATAAGTCTACTTTTCTTTTATTTATGAAATATCTAGGAAATGAAAACATTGTATAGAAAGATAACAGAACGTAAGATGTGCATTTTTCTGAAGAACTAATGAAGGAAAGCTAGTGATGCAGGAATTACATTCTACGCTTTATTTACAGACTCTAGCGTGTGCTATGCAATAGTAGTACGTTTAAACCGTGGATTAAGAAACATGACACATGAAACATAAAACAAAAATAACTCAACGCTTTATATTGAATATTAATTACCATTGAAAATACCAGCTGTACCTCAGTCTGTTTACAGAAATTCACCCACTACAGGTGTGTGTGACTGGTGTGCGCTGGCGCTACACTGTAAGTGAACACAAACTGCCAATGCATTGAGTTTAATACAAACTGCGGTACGACTGTTTTTCTATGGTAACTGACAGTACGACAGATTCTGTCCACAGAGATTAAACTGGAACTGATTTTAGGATGAACTAATTTCTACAGACAAGAGTATAATGACATTATGTGCTTCTGGTACAGTGATCAGTCTACAGCACAACTCAGAGTGAATCAGTACATTATAATCTGCTTTGCAGATATTAAACCTCTCTTTAAATGTCGCTCAGGTCATGTTTGTGTGGTCAGTAGTATAACAGCAGACGTCTGTGTAACGCGTGTGTACAGTGAGCCTAAACATATTTAAACCATTATCTCATACTTAAAACCATCTGAATGCTTTTGTGATATCAAAATAGTTAAACAAGTGTCACCTGCAAACAACTAATTCAATGACTTTCAATCACGCTGCCCAGCTAACAATTATATATGGTAAGAATGTTTCCTTAACAGATCCATTAAGTAACAAATGTGTTAATGTCATTTTGAAAGTTCTAAAAATGAAAATTACTGCTTTGTATGAGCAAACACACACACACACACACACACACACGGTGGTCCTGCCACTGGTGCACACACACACAAACTCTCTCACACACTGTTATAACTAGGCGTGACTCTGTTCAAGTGAAAACACAATATGGGATCAGGAGACATTTCAGCGCTAACAGACAGATGTTGAGTGGGGATCCCACACAACTAGAGAATCAAATGAAAATTCCCTGCATTGCATTTCTTCACCTGATCCTGTTACCAATAAAACTGACCAGAAGCCACCAACAAAACATAGATGCTTCACCTCATCACACCTGGTTAGACACTGTCACAAACTCACTGCAGGACCACAGGAGGTCACTGCTCAGCCGGTTGAGTCCGGCACCTCCAGGCTTGAACTCTGACCCCGTGCACAGCAGAGTCTCCTGGCACACAAGCCCATGCGTCTGCTCCACACGCAGACATACGGCAGCTGACGCTGGAGCACTGCTCCAGACTCCAGCAGAGAAGATCTCCACACATCAACCCCTGCTATGCTGCCGTCACAATGAAACCACCTCTGACACTGAAACACTCATCAACACCCCTCATGACATCATGAGTTCAGCGTGAGTCTCATCATTTACTTCCTGTCCCGTCAGCCTCGACGCTGGACAGACAAACTGCAGAAAACATTCAAAGTTGAATTAAAACAACATGAAACACTCCATGTGACTGCAGCACCGTCCTGGCCTACAGGCAACATTATTAGAACGTTGGCTAACGTTCTCTAACGCAAGTAACGTTGCATTAACTTAACAGACTCCTTTCAAAAACGTTATACACAGGATAAACAGGTGGAATGTGTAATATGTTTAAACATTATTTAAAAATATATTGAATAATGTTCTTATAATCAATCAGCAACATTAACAAACGTCTAAAAAATTTTCAGTCATCAAACATTTTATTGTTTGTTACTTAATGAAAACATTAAGGAAACGTTCTTACAATTTAAAACCTATTTGTTAACCTATTTGTTTCTATATGACAGATGAGATCAGTAGCCGCGTTATAAACCTGCCACAGCGACAGACACACACACACACACACAAGCAGGCAGCAAGTGATGGTCTGATTAACACAAGATTACAAATGAAGGCACAGGAAGTGATGTGATGTGTTCAGTGCTGTTGTTTGGTGTTCAGTGTCTCATGCAGAGCTCAAGTTTGTGGAGGTCCACAACCACCCCCCCCCGCTCTCTCTACAGAGCCCAACCCCTCAGAAAGGTGAAGATCAGGACAACAGGAGGATGAAAATGTTAAAAGACTTTAAACCCTAAACAAATGGAAACAGCTGAAGAGGCAGCAGGGATTCATGCTCAGTGTTCAGGACAGACTCCAGCCCCAGGTGAGCTGATGTCAAAAACTCTGTCCTTCTTCCTCTGCATGAGTGCGTGTTCACAGTTCAGTGACGTGTAGAGGGTAATTTGGGGGTGGGTGGGTAGACAGAGGGGTCTTTAACCGGTGCAGATGACATCTGTGACACAGCAGATGCCCCTCCAGAGGGTAACAGCGATGCCCCTCCTCATCGTTTAACTGCAGACCGCAATCCTGACAAAAACACACGTTATTAAACAACTGATACACAGATGTTCAAGAAAGACCTCAGGGTGGTAAACACAACCAAACAACAGGAAACACACACAGAGTCATGAAGAGCCGTGACTCGCTTACTACAATTATTAAGAAATAGACAGAAATAAAAACTCAAATTAATTCTCAATTAATTATGTCATGTTTTCCGAGCTGAAGTCAATTTAAAAAAATTACAATTTTGTTTAAAGTTTGAAAGGCATTTTTCACATATTACAGGAATAAAAGTCATTTAGCTGGAGAGATGCGTGTTCAGAGAAACACTACGATCACATCGCTGTTAAAATGTCAGTGTGAGAGAGTGTGTGGACAGTGTAACTAACAGCTAAAGATGCGTGAGCTCACAACATCTGATGTGAGTCTGACCATTATCCTGCAGTTTAAACGTGACCCCAGTAAGTGCCGATTTATTAGAGAGTGAACGTTACCTCACAGTGATAACACTCCACATGATAATCCTTATCCATAGACACAACCCGAATGGTTTCCTCTGAACCCTACACACACACACACACACTTGCTATAGACATAATGACTTGTACAATTTGCATACTGATTTAATAAATCTGTTTCTTTTCAGTGTGATGTCAGTGTGAGGTGTGACATCAGCTGATGACATCACTGGTACCTGTGCTGGGAGAATAGGCTGGTGACATGAGGCACATTTAGGAGCAAAAACCCTGTGAACGCAGAGGAACGTTAGTAACACACACTGACAGCTGCACTGAGCAGATCTTCAGCATGTTTCATTCACACTCACGTGTGATAATCCTTCACACAGTAGATGTTGTTCTCCACATCCACAGTGAAGGGAACTCCGTCCAGACCCTCCTTACACACCACACAGCGGAAACAGCCCGGATGATACGACTTCCCCAGAGCCTGCAGGATCTACAACGCACACACACACACACACACGTGAGAGAGTTAGTTACACACCACAGTTGAAAACTTCTGTTGTGGAGTTTAAGGTCACAGAGATGTGATGGATCTTACCATCTCCATGATGAGGTGACCACACACAAAACACTTCTCTGCTGTCTGCTGGAACCCAGAGTACTGCAGGAGAAGATCAGAGCTGAGCGTCATGTGAGACAGCACCCTGTGTTCATTATCCCTGCTCTCAGTGGCCTTTACTCAACATCTACACACACTTTTCTCTAAAATTGCAGCCATTCAGAACTGACGCTTCCTGAAGCCTTAAATTCATCATAGAACACTATGATATAAACTCTTGAACAGGATTAAGAACATCTACTGGGTGAAACACAGACCCCAGAGGTCGTGAACGGTGGACAGGCTGCAGGCGTATTAACACAGATCACCATCTGCCCCAGAAAAGGGTTTTGACCTGGTTACCAGGGTGACGGGGGTTCTGAGCCCAGCCATTAGTGTAAAGATGTTCTCAGATCTGCGAATGGTAATGAGAGGCAAAGGCCACACAAGACCCCTGGATTCTTTTGTAGGTACCAAAGCCCAGATTTTAAGGACGTGGAACGTTCCGTCCGTCCACCGAGCGAGGTTCCATTCCCTACTGATGACATCACCGCTCGCCTCCAGATTCTATTCAGCAGTGTGTGTGTGTGTGTGTTAATTGTGGAGTGGGCTGGCAGGTGGGGCTGGGAGGGGCTGATCAATACCAGGAAACCCCCACCCGAGCCCTTCAGACGGACCATCTGCTGGACCCCCAGTGACTGCGGCCCTCTGAGAGTCACGGCAACACATACACTTGTGTTTCTATCTGTGTGTGTGTGTGTGTGTGTGTAAGATCCTAATGATAAACTTCTACACATAAGATGTGATAATCTGATATGGGGTGAGGCTAATGGCAATATCAAGCTTTTATTTAACAAGTTAAACCATTAAAACACTGGAGTCATTAATTGTTCATACAACATCAACACTGAACGCTGATACTGTTCTGAGACTCAATGACAGGAAGTTCCCTGTAGAATAGATGTGATGTCCCCTGATGTGTGTGTGTGAATGGAGGAAGTGGGTGGAACTCAAGCATCTGTTTCCCCAAGAGAGTTAAAACATAGACATCCATCAATCACCACCCAACCGCTGGACACTCTAACCCCACCCTCCATTAGCACACACACAGATCACAGTCCTTCTGCTGAGGTCCTGTCAGAATCACGTTCTCCCGCTCAGAACCCAACAGAACTCTGTCCATCTGAATGAATGACATCAGACATCAGTCAGAAACATTCACTTTCAGAACAACATCATGCTAAGCCTCCATCCTGCTCTCACGTCAGACTGACTTTACAAGATAACCATCACATTTTACTCTAAGCTGCTCCTGTCACAAAAAAATATTAGTTTCCATGGCAACATATCCAGTATAAGAGCAAAATTTAGACCTGTCCATTTTTCTACATGTGCTTTTGCTAAAAATTTAACATTTAAGAAAGATCACCAGCGTGAAGAACTTCAGCTACTAAAAATGAAATTTCAAACAGGAAATTCAGAGAATTCGGACCCGTTTCCAGGTCATGTGATTGACTCTGGTCCTGATGTTAGTTCTGTTTAAATGTGAACAGAGGTGGAGTCTGACTGAATTTGACTCTGATACTCACCAGGAAGTCTTCTTCACAGTAAACCTTTCCATTCACATTATAGAAAGCTTTCCCTCGCAGCCTCCGTCCTGATGAAAACAAACCAAACACTGTTACCGTGTGTGTGTGTGTATGTGTGTATGTGTGTGTGTGTTTGTGTGTGTTTGCTGTATGTAATGGTTTCACAGACAGGCTTAGATTAAGCCAGGATTAGACCCTATTTAAATCAGGACATTTAAGTAGCTGTGATAAACAGGCCTTGGAAAATTATTGGTGTATCTTAAGACAAAACACGACACTTTCAGTTAAAACAGCTCAAACATTTATATAATGTTTGTATTACATCTATAAAATGTTCCTAGACCTTTTAACATTTGGTTACATAATGAAAACATTAGGGAAATGTTCTTACAATGTAAATGTTTTAGTTAGGATCGGCCAACATCTCTACAGAAAAACACTCACAAAGCCACAAGCATCAGACAGATGCCCACAAATCTGATGTACTGCCTCTAAACCTGCCCAGAGCCATTTAACACATGATCACACAGATGGGCTGGTGCTGGTGTTGTTTGGGTCAGTGGCTCAGGTTTGTGTATTTCAGTACAGATATACAGTCATGTGATTATTTCTGACTGATGGAGAGTGATATCTGTGACTTCAGACACAGCTTTGTGTTCTTAAACTGTTTAAATGACGTTTTTTTTAGGTGTACAACTATTAAAACAAAAGATCCTTTACTGCTTTTACTAAGCTGTGAAACATTTGCTAAATGGATTTTATTATCATACATTATAGAAACATTGACTCATTTATGGATTTGATTTGCATGTAAGTAAATGTGTCTCAGCGATTGTATCAGTTCTACTGCACAGAAAGTTGGAAAATCGAATTTGTGAGGCTCAGACACACACACACAGAGTTCATAAATCAGTGTGATCTGCCTCTTCTCTTGTGCTGCATCACTGTCTCTTAATTTACAGCGTTCAGAGAGACATCTCGCTCTTTTCACCATCTCACAATTTATGCACTTTCCACATTAACAGCCAGCGGCTGACAAAGACACGAGCACGAGTGTTAAAGCTCGGTTCACACACACAGTCTGATCACTGATGCTGGTTAAACTCCTTATTCAACAGTGATGTGTAAGTCATCCTGTACAGACACACACTCGAGGGTTCAAACTGTGTTGCTCATGAATAAAAATGTACCAATACTTTTCATACTTATGTTCATACTTAGCAACCACCTAGCAACACCATGACAACCACTACTCAGCCAGCAATTTTAGGTTGTAGGGAAACGTTATGAAAGTATTCCTAAGTAACAATGTTAATGTTTTTTGGATGCTGTATTTACATTATTGCTTGATTATAAAAACGCAAACTATTTTTATTCTGTAGCATTTCTTAAACGTTCCACTAACAACTTAAGGACAGCGCTTTGGACTGAGCTGGTGTTTCAGCAGAACATCTAAAAATAAAAGGTGGTTTTAATAGATGAGACAGCAGTGAGAAGCGTTTGAGATCTGAAGGAGATCTCTGGAGCTGAGAAACGTCTGGGGAGGGAACAGAACCAACACAAAGAGAGGGATCTGAGTAAACTGGGACATTCCTCTGGTCTGAGGTCACCGGCTGGTCCCGCGGCACCCCCCCAACAGCAGAGAGAGAGATGGGGGCTCCATTCTGTCAGCCACAGTCAGCTAACTCTCTACTGCACAAACAGAGTTACTCACAGGTTAGCTGCAGCACAACCACACCAGACAATGAGCCGTGGTGATATAAGTGTGTTTATGCAGAAATCGATTCTCGGATCAGTACGGTACTCACACACACTTATCCCCCTCAGTCATTATGATTCACTGTGAGTGTGCTGCTGTTGTGTCCGTGATGTTGTTGTTTTGCAGATCTCTTCTGCGAAACAACCTTTGACCAGTGAACTGGCAACAGCTAGTAAAACATGTACAGGGACCATTTCATTAAAAAACACATTTAAACTTGGTTACGGCACAAAACTGCTCCTGTTTCAGTGTGTGGGAAGATTATATTTGATAGTGTGGGTAGTTAAATAAAGTTAGACTTCACAACATGTTCTCCATGACTACAGGAGATGTTTATTGTATTAGTGTGACTTTCACTAATACCTGTTTTTGTGTTCACTGGACACGTTGTAAACAGAATCACTGACACACAAGCTATTGCTTACACTGAGTCTCACAGCCTTAGACTGATGTCCATAAACATCTGCAACAATGTGATGAACGCGTTTATCATAACATTAAAAAAAACATCAGGGTAACGCCCCCCTAAAGCCTTAAATATCTTAAACACATGCTTAGGAGAACAAAGACACCCACTAACAGGAAACAATCACCTCCTGAGAGGAAATAACCTGACAGCTCCTCTCTGATGTTGTGTGAGGACACACTCCTCATGCTGAAGTCATTACTATGGAAACTGGTGTAGACTGAACACACAGATCAGATTCAGCAGAACAACACTGCGGTTCTACAGATCAAACGTGAAACACAAATCAAGAGTTTTGTGCATTTTTAACATTATTCTGATGAGAAAACAGATCCCACACTCACTCGCGCACACACACACACGCAGACACACACACACACGCAGACACACACACACACAAGCAGACACACACGCACGCAGACATGCAGACACACACACACACACACACACACACACACACACACACACACACACACACACACACACACACATAGACACACACTTACTCGCACACACACTCACTCACACACAGAACAAGCAGGTCTTTATCCTCTGCAGGTGTGTTCACCCCAGTGCATGATGGGATAGAGGAGGCGATGAGTCAGTGAAAGGCTGTATGTACATGTTTGGGAACTCACACCACATGCAGGCTGTAGATGGAGTGAGTGTGTTATTCTTTAAAGGGGATTTTAGTCTGTGGTTCAGAGCATGTGGAGACCTGCTGGTTCCTGTAACCTCTCTCTCTCTCTCTTTTATCCAGGCTAAAAATTCACCTTTTGAAAAGTTAGGGTCAGTTTAAACAGGAAGTGTTAGTTTGTGATTGATTTTAAAACCGATTAAGTATAACGTTTTGATATAAATTATATATAATGTTAAAACACATTATACTAACATTAATGCAAGAATAACTTTTAGGGAGTATTAGGGAATATTAGCCAACCTTCACCTAACCACCTGAGTAAACTCTCACTTGTTAAACTCCCGTGAGGTGTAAGAACTCGTCATGGATATAAACACACATCCGGTTTATTCTTCCACTGAACAATAGGAGTGCAGTATTATGTGTGAATGATCAGCACTGGCTGTACAGCCCCGGGAAACACTATCTGTGTGAAAGACAGAAAACTACACAGTTGTTACACTCCACTGTACTGCAGCGGCTCTCTCTCTCACAACACGGGACGAGTCAGGTGACGGACCGGCCCAACTCTCGCATTTCATACTGACCAATAAACACAGGTTTCTGTTGTAGTTACTGAAGTTTAGTCTCTCACAACTGTGTGTGTGTGTGTGTGTGTGAGTGTGTGTGTGTGTGTGTGTGAACACTCACCACACGAGCAGCAGGTGAAACAGTTTGTGTGATACAGATTTCCCATCGCCTGACACGCTTGACTCGCTCCATAAACTCCTTTACCACACTTCACACAGATACCTGGAGGAGAAACACACAACACACGTTTGTTAAAATCACAAACCATAACGATAATTTCATCTGCTATCAGCACAGAGCTGGTACATAAACATCTGGTTACAGGAACTACACTTTACGTGAACATCAGAAACTATCAGACACAGAAATAAGGCTCCATACAAGTATTGAGTATTTGATGGCAAACTCTCCCATGTGAATCTAGTTTAGAATTCATCGCTCTAGTTAAACAGCAAGCGCGTGACACGACGGAAGAGTAAGTTAGTAGCTTTAATTATTTCCCAAACTCTTACGCACAAGATGCTTTCAGCTGGGGTCACATTCCAACCAGAGATTGAGGTCGGTACCTCGACACGGACACGCTGGGGTCGTGGGCTACAAGACACAACATGAACAAGCCCAAAACTCCCTGACAAACCAGAGACATATCTCACCCAAATCTTCTCAAGATCTCTGACAAACATCATCAATTATTCTGAAAACTCAATCCAATGTTTCGGGAAATTCCAGCTTCAGATTCCAAACCACAAACCACCCACCTAACAGGGAACATTCTCAGAACGCTGGCTAATGTTCTCTTAAAGTTCTCTGAAGAGACTAAAAAAGTTCTGGCTAGAACGGTGTTAACATAAAAATGTTATTCATAAGTTGTTAGCGTAACACTTTTAAAATGTTGCACAATGAAACGTTTGAATAATGTTCTTAGAAGCAAAAACCTGAACATTTTGAATGTTTCTAAAATGACTTAATATTTTTCTTAGAAAGGTTAGAATTAGCATATTACATTAACAAGCATAGTGTTTGCTTGTTAGCAGCTATACATCAGACAGGTTCTGGTGCTAAAGTAAAGGTGAATTTCTCACATTAGCACAGGAACAGTTCTTAGGTGAGTCAAAATCAACACTAAAGCTCATTAATGAACACATTCATCTGGTTCTGATTCTGAAAACAACACCACACACATCAATGCCAAAGATACCTAACATAAAATATTAGGATCATGATACACACAAAAAAACTAGAAATAAGAAGGAAACTCTGGTTACTTTAAATCATTGTGAAAATTAAGTCTACTCTCTCTCATCTCTGAGGTAAAATATGAAAATGATTTTATTCTGCATGTCAAATCTTAAACATTTACAGAAAAACTTAAATGTGATTGTCAGAGAGTTGTTAGGGATGAGAAACTTACAGCCTGTCTAAACCTATTAAACACTGGCCTGCATCTCAAGACATGATTCTGAAAACTACATTTCTGTTCTCTGCAGTCATTTCAGTCATTT
>JBAJNP010009977.1:0-17169 GCA_036877545.1 Yasuhikotakia modesta | reverse complement strand
AGTATAGGGTGCATTAATACTGTTGTCCATACAGTGTTTATCAGTGTGCCATTATAAAGCAGTCATACACCAGAGGGCGCTGTTCTCACTGAAGCGCGCTTCACAGATTCGTAGTTAAAATGGCATCTCGTCTTAAAAAACAAACCAGCTCAGCTTTGTTTCTCCAGCAGGATCTTGTGAGAAGAGTGATGGTGGGTCACAGTGACTTTTACAACCACACTGCGTTTCATGTTAACACAAGCTGCAGGTTTGAGCTTCGGCTCAGAACTCATCCATTATTTGAAGGTTGTTCAAATGCATTTGTCTTTTCTGTGTTGTGTTTGATTATACCATCTCTCTCTCTCTCTCTCTCTCTCTCTCTCTCTCTCTCTGTGTCTATCTCTCTCTCTCTGTTCTTCCTGTTGTTTTCCATGCTGTGGTGGGTGTGGTTGTTTGACTTGTATACCACAGTGTTGCTCAGATTCCTGAGCAGTGAGTGTATAAGACACACCCTGCCTCATAGGCTTGTACTGAAAAGTTTGTGTCTGCGCAAACTTTGTTTCCCTGTGGCTTCATTTATCATCTTTTATCAGCCTAGACCAGGTTTACCTCCTCAAACTAACAAACTAACCAACCAACCAACCCCCAAAACTACCCACCCTAACTTCCTTTGTTGTATGGAGACGGTCTTGTGTTTATTTTCCTGGCTCACGGTGCAAGAGGGCAGGACTGTCCCCTCTCGACCAATCAGAAGCCTTTTAGACTGTATCATGGGTTCGGGGGCGGGACCTAAAGCTTCTCTGATCTTTTTGGCTTGCTGGTGGGAGGGGTTTAAAGTGAACGCCTTCAGTGTCGGGTGTGTTTCTGTCAGCATATGCCTGCATGTATGTGTTCCTGAAGCATATCGCTTGTATATTTCTGGAAACTGAGCAATAGTCACCTAAGGAGGCTGTCTTAAGACTGGATTAAACAAAAGTGAAACAGGACCCTCTGTCAGCTTTGCCACTGATGGTATGTGCCTTTTCGCTTTCTGCCTGGTTTCCTGTCGCTCTCAGTCTATTGCTAAGAGTTGTGCCAACTGCGTTGTGGTTGGAGGAAACTATTACAGTGTCTTTGGCACGAGAAAAATGGATTATTTCACTGTCACCTGAAAGTAGATTTAACATGCTTGAATGCGTAACATGCTACTTTATCTAAAACCAGAGTCTACTGCTTGGTTAGCTACTAAGTTCATTTTACTAAGTTTGTTTTATGTTTCATGCGTCTAAATGCATGATTTAATTCTGAAACGGTTCATGATAAAACGGTTTACAGTGTAAGAAATGATTTTAGATGTTTGTAGATGTTTTGATGTGTGTCCATGTGATAATAGCTAAAGGGTATATATTTAATGTCTATATGAATGTGTGTATATAATTAATACCATAATGTAGCCCCACAGCCTGCGTTTGATTGGTCACAGATTCTTTCTGAAGGTTAGAGCCAACATAGTCCAGCCCAGATTGTTCTCCTGGCTTGGTGTGTATCGATGCCATCGTGGGCCAGCTGGCAATATTTGGCTGCTATTTAAAGGAAGTGAGAAACACTGGATTGAATAACTTCATGTTTTAAAGTATCAATCTGGATTGCATTTGTCCTGTTTGTGCTACGGCGTACTTTGCACGCTTACATTGTGTGGCTATTTCCAGTAGCGCATACTTGTTTGCGTGCAAGTAGCAACTTGAAGCTTCTGAAACAGAATTTGCCGCAGGATGTTACATCATAAATCTGTGATGTCATCAAAGTTAGGAAAAACGACAATATTTAGTCGCAAAATATGAGCATTTCTCAGTAGTTTTGAAACACGATCGGTTTAATGTCATCAAACTTGTAAGACTGTACTAGTAAAACCTGTCTATTCTAAAACCACA
The DNA here is from genome assembly GCA_036877545.1 of Yasuhikotakia modesta. Classification (NCBI taxonomy): domain Eukaryota; kingdom Metazoa; phylum Chordata; class Actinopteri; order Cypriniformes; family Botiidae; genus Yasuhikotakia; species Yasuhikotakia modesta. The sequence continues at coordinate 15,280 of JBAJNP010009977.1, read as the reverse complement.
ATGCCAACATCACATCATGTGTGTTTTCATTGTCATAATAAATATATTGTCATCATAGCATTTGTTTCCCAACAGCAGGCCTTAAACAAACATTTCATCCTTCTGTCATGAAGTGGATTAACTTTCTGTAACAAGAGAGAGTTTGTGAGATGGGTGGAGTCCCGCATTAGTTAGTTGTTTTAAACTGTAGAATCAGACTTAGAAAGAATAAGACAACTGGTTAAAACTTTAAACTGGTTAGATGCAGATTTTGGTGTTTTGTTTATTGCAATTTATACATCATCAGTTTGTGTGAGTTTGTCATAGAGTTTCTATCAAAAGAGCTTAATATTTATTGAAAGATATATTTTAGTATATATGTTTTCCTTATAGGTATGTTTATGTCTTATTGGCCATTAAATGTTCCCAGGGCACGTACAAAAATGAACTACTGGCCAAACCGGATCAGGCAATAAAATTGATTACTTTTAAAATAATACCAGTGCCATTTGTTTGTTTCTGCTTTATTTGCAAATCAACTGTTGTTGCATACAAAGGGTGTGACCAGCGATTTAACCCGTAGCTCCACCCAGTTCTGGTTCTGAGCAGGGCATTGACGCAAAGTTCAAACTAGTTGGAGAAGACCTGCATGGTTTCTGCCTCCTCCGTGTTGATATTTCCGTCCCTGCTGTCACTGACTGACACACATGGATTGTGGGAGGAGTTATGACATCATCAGCAGGGTGTCCCGGGGTTGGCCACGGACACTAAAGGGAGGTGTTGTCATGTTCTGTAAAGCAATCGTCAGTGACAGATAAAAACGGTGAATCAGAGGTTGTGAGGTTCTTGTGACCCCTCAGATCTCTGTCCAAGAAACCCATTTCACTCCGAAACCAATTGTTAGCTCTCCAGTCATCTTGTATGAATAAATCAATGTGATTTATGGTTTGAGAAATGCTCATCTCCAACTATAGAAGCGCAGAAATGAAATCATCACCTCATCACATGTATCTTCCTTTGTTTACCCACAATGCATTGTGTTTTTGTGTTTGCTGACTAAAAGGTATCTAGGTGGCTTCTGTATGTAATGTAACAATTAGTTCTACACCCAAACCTATTCACAACCATACACACGCTAGGGTGTACGGGGTGACTTTAATATGGGAGTTTGTCTTGTTGTATTGTGTTGATCTGGGAGGCGTGTCAACGAACATCACTGACACAATAAACATTTAGCTTTATCTCAACATCTCAACCATCTGGACTTTCAGTACATACCCAAAAACCTGCTGAGCTTGTTAGCACACTTAAACAAAGTTATTCTTCATGTTGGGTGTTGCTTAGTGTTGTGTTCACAAAGCTAGAACACAAGAACCATCTGGATTTAGATTAAAGTACCTTCTTGCATCGCTATTTAAAGATTGTGGTAACCACAATTGTCTATATGGGCTCACCTAGATGACCGGTTAGCATTAGCGGGCAAGTGGTTATGGTTTAACGGTTTAAGTAACTAGTGAATGTGGGTGAGAGGAATTGATTTTTAGGATTTTTAGGCTAGTTAGGTATTTCTTTACATCTTTGTGATCAATATGTATCAAGCGGCTCCTGCAAATGAACTGGCTATGTGACAAAAAGGTTTGCCAAACCCTTTAAGCTTTGGGCATACAGTCGCTGTTATCTCTCAACACCAACTACCCTTTTGCCCTCCCAGCAGAATTTTAAAACCCTCCACAATAAATCAGCATAATTCAGCCTTTATGTGGTGCAGTGCGGTACAATGTCTCTCTTCCAAAATCTGAACTGATCTGAGTGTTGACAGCTTCTCAGTTCTGATGTTTCAGACGGTTGTTTGCCCTTGTGAACGTTCAGTACGTTCAGAGTCTCCAAAACAAGATGAAGACTTTTGCTGTGTTGCTTCTCAAGCATTTGTAGTGTTTTTCTTACATGCATTTACTGGAAAACTGCAAAGTCGAGAACTTGCTAAGAACTTTTCTCTGCAGTGTTGTGTGTGTACAGCGAGTTGCGGTTGCCATAGTTACCGTTTCCTGTAGGTTTAATGCGATGGTGGAATGAGGTAATTATTTGTGCTGTGTCACCAGGTTTATGTAATTGTCTGTTATGAGGAAAGCTTTGAGGCACACGTGTCTGTGGTGTGTGTGATGTTGTGTGTGATGTTGGCTTTTCTCTCCGTGATTCATCCTAAGCTCATGTTTCACACTGAACACATGATTTGCACGTGACTTTGGCTGCTTGTTATGCTTGTCAGCGAGACGGTCATTTCAAGCATTGGCCCCTGATGCACTAATGCATTCAGTGTATTGATAAAAGCAATGATTATGTTTTTATAATATTGTAAATGCATCTCTCTCTCTCTCTCTCTCTCTCTCTCTGCAGTCTCAGCAGACCACACCCACCTCAACACCACAGGTCTCCACAGTGAAACCTGCACAATATGAGGTAATTTTATACAAAAATTGCATGTTTAAATACAAAGAATGGAAAATATGTATCCACTACTTTTAATAGAGTTTACTAGAATTTTACTGCCGTGTAACTGCAAGTTATTGTAAAGTAAAGTATATTTAACCTAATCTGTAAATTATTAATATAACCAAAAATATGTTTAGGTTCATAGGTGAATGGTCACTGTTTGAAGCATCGTGTCAACTACAAACTTGTCTTTTCTCCATTTTACGTTTTTATTTTTCTTCTACAACAATCATTTATTTTGTATAAATTTACACCCACGTTGAACTGGGTTCCTCCTGGCTGTTGGTGGACCGGTGCTATCCGGTCTTTAAAGAATTGTTGCTGTTCTGTGAGGTTACTGAGTTGGCAGAAGGTGCGGCCGATTCGAGGAAACAAGGAAAACTTTTCTATTCAAGTAGCTCTCATTTACTTTAATAATGTGGAAAACTGTTTATTGTTTGTGTGCACAGAATCAATACAAGTTTATTTGGCCAGGAGAGCTCAGGGACACAGGAAAATTTGCTTGAATGCAAAAGCTTCAAAACAATAAGGAGATTTAATTACATTATAAGCTATAATATCTCAGAATATATTGCATATTATTGTGTTTGGGGTAGTTTCTTGAATTTGTGATATGGAAAGTTTCGTGTATAATATGTCTTTTTATGTGTTTATGACTATGATAAAGACATTGTGTAGTTCCTGAGGTAAAAATACAAATAAACAGAGAGACTAATACATTGAAATGTTAAAAGAAATCTCTGGAGATCTTCTCATTTCAGGCCGGTTGGTTGCTGTTTATTGCTGTTTGGTTTCCAAACTGAATAGATCTTTTTTATTTGTGGTTGTCTGTAGCCTTTAGGCAGAGCCAGTTTGGCTGGGATCTGTAATTGTGGATGGTGCAGTAAGGACATTGTGTTTCCCGTGAGAGGTGTCTGCCCCATGACTCACTCTCCTAAATGCAGTTTGATCAGCAAACATCTCCTCATTTGTCTATAATTGTTGATAAAAACGGAAATGACAGTAATTTTGCTGTTGTAGTTTATCACTGTAAACCCAACCTGAGGATTCAAATGTCCAGCCAGAAGGTCATGAAACCATCATCTGGTGGTTAGCATGTTCCTCAGAAGTTCCTCATAAGTGTGACTCTCATCAGACCTCATGATTGAGATTCTTACGCCTGCATTGCAGAAAGGATCCACGCAGCCGTCCACGGCAGCTGCAACTGTCAAACCTGGCACCACCCCTGCAACCCCAGCGGCTCCTGCGGTAGCTGCATCTACTGCGGGAGCTGCGGGCGCTGGAGGGACTGCAGGCACTCAGAAAGGAGTTCCTCAAGTAACACAACAGGTAGACATAATCCGTCTACTGCGCTTCCTGGACCCTGTGCTTGTTTCCACCTTATTCACGTCACTGATTCCTCAGTCTTTCCACACTTTCTCAAACCATGTAATTTTTTTTTGCTTTTATTATTGCTTAACACTAACACAACACTTTTTGGCATACAGGTTTTCTTCATCTGCTTTTATCCATTCTCAACCTTTTAAAAAGACGGCCATTTTGTTTATGACCAAACAGGTTTTCTCTGCAGTCGTCTGCTGGTGTTTGGTGGGACGATGGTGTTTGTTTCATGAGCGCTAAACTCTAGCTCTCATGACTACTAATACTGAACAAATACTGACCACATTTATTAATGTTTTGGGGACATCCAAGTCTTCTACAGCAGTAAACCAGCTTCATGTTTCTCTCCTTTGCCATTTCAAACTACGTCTACAAACCATCTTCATCTTCCTCTCATATGCGTTGCTTGATTCATGCTGCAGCTCTATTCGCTGTTAAATAGTTGTGGCTCCGCCTATCATACGTTCCTCACACCTGCAAATTGATTACAGGCCACAGTGTCTAAACCCACTTTTGTGAGTTCTGGAACTGGACCTGCGGGCACAACCGGTGGAGCGGGTATGAAGCCCACAGACCCCGCAAAGGCTCAGGTACACCTACAAACCAGTTGAGAAGATGTTTGGCTGTCAAGAACTTTCTATCTACATCCACTAAATTTCACACTTTTCTTGATACCATTTCTCTGCACAATAAGCTGCTGGATTTCACACAGCCTCACCCTCAATGTTTTTTATCTTTTGGATTCTTCTTTTGGTTGGATGGAGCATTCGTACCTAAATATCTTCTGAATCTCACGCTTACACATCTTTGTATGAGAAGTTGCATCAACGCACTGCTGAAAATCTCTTTGTTTGCTTTGTTTTCGGCTGCCCAGTCGCTCGATGTCGCTTAGAAACTTTATGTTAAAACTGGTAATTGTTGAACATTGTAGAGTACAACTGTTCCTTCATCCAAACCCGGACCTGCTAAGGTGGAACCAGCTGTCGGAAAACCAACCGCCTCGGCTAGTTTACCTGGAAGTGGCCTGAAGGAGAAAAGTGGCCATAAGGTATTTGTGGAAAGATGAAGACTTCTCTGGAGAGCATTTCTCTGAAGAACAGAAGTATCAACCTTCGTATTTTCCCTCACATTTATGTTCTAGACTGAAAAGTGAAGCTCATTTTAAAGCAGAACTGCACAATGTTTTAGAAAGTGTTAAACATACTGTGTTGAAAGCTCAGCATGAAAATGGCCTAGTTTAAACACATTGTCATGTCAATGTCAAATAGTTTTGTTTATTAAATATTGCTGCATTGACTGTTTTTGTGATGTATGAGACGCATCAGAGAACGCATCAGTACAGCAGTCCAGTCGTGTCAGTTTGGACTATAATGATCATCTTCTGATCCACAGGTTCAAACTGAAGTAGGTCCACCAGCACGAAAACCCAGTGCAGAGGTGAGGGAACGTTTAGCCCTCCTGTTTATGGTGTATTGGTACAAGCAACGTTCTCAGAACGTTGGTTAACGTTGTTAGCTGGGGCGATGGTTGTAAAATATGTTTTTTATGTTGTGCGTAGGCTGATCCATTTGATGCTTTGGCTGGTACTTTGCCATCATCAGAACCAGTGGCTCCTAAAGTCCCACAATTCACTGGACCAGAGGTGAAAGAGGTGAGTGTGTGTGTTTAAAACAAACAGCATGTTGTTGTGTGTTTGTGTAAGGTGTTCATATAATATAATGGAGTGTTTGCATGTTACAGTCTAAACTGAAGGAAGAGAAAGGTGTTTTGTGTGGTGAGAAAGACAGCACGCTGCCTCCGGGATACAGATGGGAAGACCTGGTTAGTCCCAGATGATAAGTCAATTTCAACCCTATCCGTTTGTGTTTGTTTCATTATTTAAGTACGTAGTTTAAAGGAAGCATTTAAAGGAACAGATTTTAACTCCATCACTCTGGACTGTGTTCATTGTGTCCAGGAGAAGAACAAGCCTGTCGGTGTTCCTGAGAAACCTAAAGAAGATCCTAAGGTATACAAATGTGGAGATGCCCTTTCATTTTCACTAGTACACTGTGCTGTGTTCTGATTGGCCTGTTGGTGGTCACGTGACTTGCATCCTTCTGACGTCACGTGTTTGGTCAACATACATTTTGTTTGCGTCCCCATAACATTAACAATCGCACCTATAGACGTCGTATTAACATGCTTATAAAACGTTAATGAATGTTGTAATCACGTTTATAAAACGTTACACTTACAACTTAAGGATAACGTTTTGATTTATGGAGTAAAATAGCGTTTCTCAAGAACGTTTTTGATAACAGTAAGATAACTTTCAGTGTTAATAAGTGTCGCTTGTTTGCTGGTTTACTGTCTCATCTGCGTTTTGGAGACGAACGCTTTGTTAGTTTGTAGGGTGTTGGCTAGGCTAGTTATTGCAAACAAGTCATTGCTAGCCTAGCCTGTTAACACGGTGCATGCTAACACGGTGCATGCTAACGCAGTGCATGCTAACGCGGTGCATGCTAACACAGTGCATGCTAACACGGTGCATGCTCGGAAAATATCTGTAGTTTGTCCTATAGCTGTTTGTTTTACTATATGCACAATTGTTTTGCATTGTTGCTGCTATAGTTTCATCGATAACTTTCAAAGGCAACTTTTTAAGCCACATTTTAAGCACGTTTCCTGTTTGCTGGGGAATCATAACGTTTCATAAGCTCTTGTTCAGGTGAAGGTTGTTGTTTGTGAGTTACTGTGTGAAAAGAAGGATATTATTAATTTGACATCTCGGTATGCGGAGGGTGTGTCTGTGTTTTTCCTGCTGGGGAATGTGAGCCTGGGGCGCCCCCGTCTGGTCGCTTGTAGAATTACAGCCACAAAGTGCCTGTAAGTCAACATTTGTCAATGTGATGTTGTTTAGTTGAGTTTGTTTTGTTTTATTAACAGCCCATAAGCACAGATGATGCACTGGATTCTCTCTCCGCTGGTTTCGTTTCTGCAGAACCAAGTGTCCCAAAGAAAACAGAGCTGGTGAGACACGCTGGACTTAAATAACACAGACCGTCTGTTCATTTTTATTGTCAACTATTTACCCAGAAAGTAGTAGTTTTTGTTTAAAATGTGACTTATTGTGAGATTCTGTCTCCTTTACTTTTGATTGGTTCATACGTACAGCCTGCTACCTGATTGGTCCATATCAGTAAAGCCCACCCCACAACTAGTCCTGCTTGTATCTATAGCAGGGAGAAAAAGAGGCCAAACCTTAGCATTGCTGTTTAGCATTTGTAGCAAAATTCTTTGACCAGCGGTAGAAACAATCAAATTTGTCGGTCTAATATTGACTCCCTGCTTTTCAGAAAGCTGAGACTATAGGTGCAGTTGATGCCAAATCTGCCGGTTTCTCCAACTTTGCCCCCCCTCCACCTTCACAGCAGGTAACAACGTTTAAAAACCAACACAATGTCTTCTGATGTTATTAGCATGACTAAACTTCAAACACGTCCTTCTGCAGAAACAACAGGCGACAACTTTGCCCGCTGGGCTCAGCAAAACTCCTTCTCAACCTGCTGACAAGACGTCTAAAGTACAGAAGGTGAAACTGAAATGTATTGATTCTGTGACCTCCCATCAACATATCTTCATGTTTTTTTGTGACAGTCAGATTTAAAGCAGATGTTTGCTTCTCTCTCAGCCTGGTGAAAAGTCAACTTTGGCAACAGGAATTAGTTCAACACCTCCACAACCTCCTAAACCAAAGAAAGATGAGGTAAATAACGTTGACTGACTGGGTTACATGACAATAAGAACCATGTACAGGAATAAATAGGTGGCATTTTTCCTTACAGCCAGACAGTTCTATCCCGGCCGACGCTCTCAGCGCTTTGGGCGACACACTGGGAGCCCCAGAACCACCTAAAAAACAACCAGAACTCAAACCCAAAGACATTGTAGATGTAGGAACTCTATTTACGTTACATCATTCTTGTTTGTGTGACTATTTTTGTGCATCTGAATACTAGAAAAAATACTTCTAGATATATATGAATGATTTGTAAAGAAATACATGTTTTCTGAGCAGGAGAAGAAAGCGAAATCAGAGAAGGGTGTGCTTGTCGGAGAGCGGGAGGACACGCTGCCACCCGATTACAGATTCTCTGAGGAAGAACTTAAAAAACTGCCTCCTCCTCCAAAAGAGGTCAGACGTCAACTACAAGTGATCAAATATGTTTTCAGTTCAGAATCTCTTCTTACTGTAAAGCTTTTGAGCTGAGATTATAGGTGATAGTGGCAAACTTGTTATAGTGTGTTGTGATTGGCTACTGTCGCCCGATCCTGTGATCTGATTGGATGATATTTCATATGTCACAGCCCTCAATGGATACAGATGAAGCACTGGACATTCTTTCTGGAGGTTTCACGACCCCGACGGCCGCACCTGTTGTCAAGGCGGCGGTTCCTCCCTCTGCTCCTGCTGCACAGGTGATATTACAGTAACAACATTTTTGTGTAATATTTCATACATTTACAATTAAATAGTTCAGCAATTTTAATTTGTCTTACCAGGTAAAGCCACCAGCTGGAGTTCCTGAGAAAGCCAAAGATGTTCCACAGACGAAACCTGGAGTTCCTGAGAAAGCCAAAGATGTTCCACAGACGAAACCTGGTGTTCCTGAGAAAGCCAAAGATGTTCCACAGACGAAACCTGGAGGAGTTCCTGAGAAAGCCAAAGATGTTCCACAGACGAAACCTGGAGGAGTTCCTGAGAAAGCCAAAGATGTTCCACAGACGAAACCTGGAGTTCCTGAGAAAGCCAAAGATGTTCCACAGACGAAACCTGGAGTTCCTGAGAAAGCCAAAGATGTTCCACCGACAAAACCTGGAGGAGTTCCTGAGAAAGCCAAAGATGTTCCACCGACAAAACCTGGAGGAGTTCCTGAGAAACCCAAAAGTTCTTCCAAGGTAGGAAAGTCTCCTGTAATTGTCCATCTGGTTAATGTCCGGCTGACTGTACTTTATTCCATACATTACACAATTACCTAAAATAAATGAGCTTCAAATATTGATTTGAAATTACTATATTATTTATAAAAAAAGAGTTTGATGAGACTAAAAAATGGGCTGGGCTGAAGGTCCAGTTCAGTGTTAGTGGTCAATATACAACGAAATCTTTGAAAGCGTCAGTTGGCCAATCAGGTTTGTGTATTCTGATGTAATGCTAATGTTTCTAATAAACTCGCTAATAAAACTGATTTTTCTCTTAGGTGGAGGATTTATCAGCCCTAGATACTACTGATTTTGTGGCTCCAGCGAAATCTGCTCCTAAGGTATAACATCAAATTATTCATTAATGTCTAATTCATATCTGTGATATTGTTGCCCTCTAGCCACTATTTCCTGTGTTGTTTTGCTTTGATAGAGTCTCATTCTCATTGTCTTCTTTTCGTTTGTTATGTTCCTGCCTGCTGTAGGTTTCTTCAGCTGGTCCTGGTAAAATGGTTCCTCCAGAACCCAAACAAAAAGAACCAACAGATCAGGTAATGAAATAAGGAACAGGTTTACTATCAACTGATCTGATAAAGGCAGGTTTCTAAGTTCTCAAGTGTTGTGTAGGACGCTTTCAGCGCTCTGGGTGACATGCTTGGTGCTCCAGAACCTCCAAAGAAACAACCTGAACTCAAACCTGGAGATATCGTTCGTGTAATAATTCTCTTAACCTTCATCATTCATAAATGTCTTAAAATACGATCTAAAATCCGATGTAAAAGACTAAGCATCTCTGTTTTCTTTTAAATACCAAAACCATTAAACAGGAAAAGGATGTGACATCAGAGAAGGGTGTTCGTGTTGGGGAGAGAGAGGACACGCTGCCCCCCGATTACAGGTTCTCTGAGGAGGAACTCAAAAAATATCCTGCTCCTCCAAAAGAGGTGAGATGAACCCGATTCACACAATTCTGTCAGGTTTCTGTTCGGTCCTGTTGATCATGTGATTTGATTGGTGTGTTTCTCTTGTGTTTTAGCCTTCCCTAGACACTAATGATGCTTTGGATTTTCTGTCTGGTGACTTTAAAAGCCCAACTGCTCCCCACATACCTAGGTGTCCTCCTTATAAACCTAAAGCTAAGGTAAGAATAATGAGCTTCAAAAGATCCCAGATAAGAATATACCTCCGGGAAAATGGACCAAAACGATTGATGACTCATCCTGCACTTACACACTTTGTCCAATAAATGCTCTCTAGGATGAGATTGCCCCGCCCCCTAATTCTGCCTCTCATATTCTCTCTGCAGCCTTCAGATGAGTTCGCTTTTGATGCACTTGCAGATGATTTTGTAGCTCCATCTTCTGCATCTAAAGTTGAGGCTGCGGTCGGCGCCCCCCCACACACTGAAAGACAGGTAAATGTTTCCAGGATTATTCCAAGATAAGTTTCCAGAAACTCATCCTGTTGACTTAAACTTGCTTCCTTTCTGCTCTTTAAGTTGTCAGAGGGCTCAGCAGCTTTGGATGCCCTATCAGACACACTGGCAGACATAAAACCCACCCCTCAGCCCGAACCTGCCTTGCCCAAAACCATCGTTAAGGTAACATCCCAAATCCTTAGCAAAGCATTGGAGGCCTGTTCACATTGTGACTGCATGACATTAAATAGTGTAATTCTTACCAAACCTTTCAATGCAAATATTTGAAACTGTTCAAATGAAATGAATTAAAGCTTTTTAGTACCAAAAATATATATGTTGTAGTTCTGCAGATCCTGAGGGTTGTGCTGTTGTTTTGACCAGAAAAGCCTGCTTAGATGTTTCCTCTCTTCCCTCCACAGGAGAAAAACATTGTGGAGGAGAGAATAAGCAAACCAGGAGAGCGAGACGACAGCCTTCCACCGGACCAACGATTCTCGGAGGCGGACCGGAAGGTGACTTTTACCTTGTCTGTGTTTCCATAGCAACAGATTAAACCGCCAACAATTTCTAAGCGCTCTGTTTATTCTCCGCAGGCGTTTGCAGAAGCGAAGGCTAAAGACGTCAAACCAAAGCAGGTATTTTATGAACTATTAAATATAACAAACGCTGTAGATCCATCACTGAAAGCCCCGCCCCAAATGTGTCAGTGACCAATCCTAATTCATCAAACTGTTGCTATGCAAATTCTCTCTCAGCCGTCGCTCGACGACACATCCGCCCTCGACTTGCTGTCCAGTGATTTCTCAGCAGTACCGACAGCAACGGCACCAGTAACCAAAGCACAAAGCTTCACTCCTGACCCGATACCCCCAACCCACACGGTATCACCACACAACCTGCTGCAATAACCAAACATCACACACAACTGTGATCATGAAGGTTATGAATCACTTCAAATGGACCTTGATGATGTTTTTGTATGTTTGCAGCCACCTGGTCCAGCTTTGGATGAGCTGGCTGGAAAACTGATTCCAAACTTGGATAAAGCCAAAGACAGCAAAGCAAAGGTGGGAATTATCCACAATATTTTTCCAGGATTTGAAAAGCCAAAAGTCGTTTTCCAATATACACAATTCCAGTCAAGCCAAAATGCATTTATGTAAAATTTTCTAGTTATTTTGTGTGTTTCACAAGATGCAGTGGTTTTGTGTTCTTTTAAAAGCGTAATTTCCACAGTGTTTCTCATTTAAAGTCTAAAAAAAAAGTCTAGCCTGATGTTATGCTAAATTTACGACATATATGAGTACCAGGCATCTCCCCAAAACCTTCACTGTGGTTCAAACCATTTATAATTACAGGGAAAGGGGGGGAAACCAAAATCGAAATCAAAGGTAGGTTAAATGGTGATGCATGAGTTTAAACACATTAGCTTTGGCTGTACAGCATCACGAGGAGACCAGCATGAGAAACACACAACTGGACCTAAATAAACCTTTCATTCATCGACTTGCAGGCACACACTTGTTTATATTTTCCCTGAAAAGTGGTTGTTTCATAGGTTAAAGAGAAAACGTGGCTGCTGTGAGAGATTTTGAGTTATTCTGCCTGGCTTTCTGCGCGTCTCGTTACGGACAAACTTTGCTTTTGCACGATACTGTTCAGCGTCAGGGTTTTAATCATTTGCACACAATATGGCGCTACTGTGGATCACAGAGCCTTCATGCCGTTTCACCAGCACACGCTTGCATTACAAATGTATTTCTGTGTGATATTTCATATGATGCTTCTATCCACTCGGTTTAATGTCTTAAAAATCCACTTTTGTGCTCCAGAAACAGGCCGGAGACGATTCCTCAGCCCTGGAGCAACTCTCCGGTCAGATGAGCTCCACAAACGTAGTGCCTTCATCTTCCACGAAGGGTGGGAAAAGATAGACGAGTATGTTTTTCAAAGTGACTGTTTTTGAAGTTTTGATACATTTCTAAGTCACACAATTACTACAATATTCAAACCGTGTAAGTGTTATTAGAAGTGGCATTATTTTTTACTGTATTTATGTCATTTATTTTTCAGGTTTACGATGATTTGCTGACACCAAGAATTACAACAAAATTACCGGAAGCTGCTTGGACAAGAAATATATTTTTACGGTGGACGTGGAATAAATAAATAAAAAAATAACTGCACAGAGACACTTACTCAATTATAAATCTACTCCTTTTCCTCCTTAAGAAAAAATAAAGAAGTTACAAATATAATGATCTTTATGGCCCTGTGACTGGTAAAAGTCTTTGTACAGAACGGATGGTGCAGGCTGGTTTTTGCATATGTTGTTCATGCAGCACAGCAATCTGTTACCACTGCTGCGTTTTAAATATAAATAATCTCACCTTAAAATATCACACGCATTTTCCCCCTTCCTTGTTTAAATGTCACGGCGTATAGCATTTTTTTCTGTTGGTAGAGATTAAAGTGGTTTATTTTCGTTTTAAATCTATAGAGACAGTGTACAGAAACGTCGTAGGTTGTGAATTCATTCACCGTTTACAGTAAAGAGAGTCCTTACTGAACTACTGTAAGGAAGGCCGTGAGGTTGATACCTGTATGCTGTTGTTTATGTTTTATGACACTAATTCAGCAAAGCTTAATATGAAAGTTTATTCTTAGATGTTTCCAAAAGTTTAGAGCTGTTTCCTGACGTGCACTTACTCTGCGATGATTTTTACAAACACTAATTGAGTTACGTGCCTGAAAATGATCATAAAACGCTTCTGTTTCTAGCAAAGGGTTTTAACAGATTCCGTTTTCGAAACCACTAGTAAGTTCACAGTCGTTGCATTAGATGTGGTGGGTTAGTTTTGCTTTCATTTTAACTCACACGCGTTGGTTTAAGGGCTACCACGACGTTACACTTTTGTTTCACATTTTTAAAACCTTTGAATGGCACCAGAAATATGATTTTTTGCTCAATTGAGTCTTCCAGAGAGAAGTTACGTGTTTCAAACTCATGAAATGTTTGTACAGGCAGGTTAGTTAACGTGGGTCTTGCAAAGACATTGTGTACTATGAATCTTTCAAGAAGGGATTTTTACTTCTAATGAAATTTTCAAATTAAAGTTTGTAAGCTTGGAATGTTTTGTTCTGAAAGGTGTGTGCCAATAAAAATGTAGTGATGTTTTGGGGCTGAAATATATCATTATTGCGGTGTGTGTTGTTTACAGAGAATGTCAGTATATGAACTATATAGTTTATATATAATTTTAGGCCTTTATAATGTTAGTTTTCACTCCTTAGAGGTTTACGGATTGTGTTGTAGTATATAAGAGAGCGATATAACACGATTTCTGTACATCCTATGGGAAATATATGCTTTTAATTATGTGGCAAGAATAAAAGTAACAGTTTAATGGTTGTATGCATGTACTGGCACGTTTTTATCTAATTTCTTACACAGAATAAATAGATGGATTTATATATATATACACAAGACAATTATCTTAAATGACCCAAAAGCATTTTATTCATTTTGTGTTACTTACAAAACATATATATATATATATATGAACATGCATAAACTTTGCAAATAACTTCTTGACAATTTTGTGGTTTATATTTATGTGCTTTATTACTTCTGGCCAGTAGGTGGCAGATTAGCTCCTTAAATAAGAGCTTCTGGACTATTGAGGTCTGGGACTCACTGCAGGTCTGTATTTAACACCTGAATTAAATCGTCGTCTCGTTACCAAAAGATCCATAATATGAACTTTTGACTGAGTTTCAGGGAATCATTGAAGTTATTGAAGTAAAACGCAATGACCGATTCACACCTGAAGTGCTTTAGTTGTTAACAAAGCAACAAACCCTGTTTCAGCATGACAACATTAAACAACAACAATAACATTAAACAGTGTTACTTTTGCCAAATGTTTTGTTAAAGTTAGTACAAAACAATACAAATACAAAGTTGAACGTCATGAAAAAAGTTAGTAGAAATACAAAGTTAGTTTGAAGACTTTTAAACTTTGCACCGCATTTAAAGTTACATATTGAGGCGAAACTGAAATGAAATGGTTCCTTGAATCCGTTTTCTGGGTCTTTAAGAAACTAGATGTGATTGTTGGGCTGTTTTGCGTTTCCAGCGGGTCTGTTCTGGGGTCTGAGGAGAATGAGAGATGAGAGAAAATCTAACACGCAAAAATCATGAATACATTCATTTGGTCCGAAACTGACCTTTTCTTGTAATGGTGAGGGCATCGCCTTGTTCTTAAACCTTAAGAGAAAAATGTGACTTTTTGTTTTAAACTTTAATGAAACAGTTAAGCACGTATTTCTCAGAGAATAAAGTGTTTGTCAAACAGGAAAGTTTAAGTTCAAAAGTCACAAAACTCATTTTAAAAGTTCTTCATTTAAAAAGTATTTATTTAAAAGCTTGAAGTAAAATCAAACTATCTATATATTTTTACTTTTAGGCAAGTTTGTAATGTAAGTTGGTACAATGTCTTTGTTTAAATGCAAACATGTAAACTATTTAATTCTATAGATAAACCCGTGACTGTATGTTTTAATGTCACACTCATTTTAATGTAAATGAATTTGAATCATTTTTTATTAAGTCAGTTTTATGAAGTCGTTTTAATTTAATATTTTGTCTGTGGCCAGATCAGAAGGATCCTGGTACCTGGTGCGTAGCTGTGAACCACATGGTTTCAGCCGGTGTGAATGAGGAGCGAGTGACTTACGGTTGCAGCAGAGAACCGTGATGATGAGCAGGAGCAGCAGGAGACCGCAGCACGACACCAGCGCGGAGAACATCCACGTCTCACAGCTCAGAGGAGACTGTGGCTCTGTAATCATTCAAATACTTACATCGCTTATTTATACTCATTTAATAACCTATACAAATTATAATAACTTCTGTAACTTATTTATCTAATGTTATATATCACTATGTAGACATATATAGACTACATACAGACTATATAGACTATATGTATATGCATAATGGCAAGTTGTATATGCATATGTATGTGTACATATGTGTGTATA